>APFE031619424.1:20302-71334 GCA_000404065.3 Pinus taeda | reverse complement strand
CAAACAAGAGCAATCCTTCTCTAAACACACATTATTCTATGAGAGACCAAGTGTTTTCCGATCTTACCTTAGGTCCAACACTTGTTGTAGCAGTCCAGCCTTGTTGTTCCAGATGAGCTCCTCCTTCACTTTAAGACCTGCATACACTAACAAAGCAAACGATACATAACACCTGAATATTTCATAATACAAAGCATATTCATCACATAGACCAAGGAGTACATGAAATAATTCATTAACAACAAATCATTGAGAAGAATGGACTTATTTGTATTAAGGAAACAAAAAAGGAACCATTACAACCTGAGCCTTGGTGTTGTGCAAGCTCCTCCCAGGGTCCAGCAAGAGATTTCCTCTACTTTGACAAGCTCACCCACTCCCACTATGGCAACAAGGAAGGATAGTGATCTCTCCTCACAAGTCAACAATGGAAGTCCTAATTCCAGCAACATTTACCCTTTAGAATGTTCAGCTTTCAACCTCCCCTCCTTTGGCCCAAGGCCTGTATTTATAGTATTCTAGAGGAAGTTATTCAGTTCCAACATCAATGGGATACTCCCTCTTTTGGATGGGGTAGCTCCTCTCTTGATGGGATAAGTTCCTCTATCATAGGGATGCATGAACCATCTGGAGGCGCTCAATACACGTCAAACACTCTTCTAGAAGGCTCTAGAAGTGACCACAAGTAACTTTTTAAAGATGAAACTCGCGCCTTTTGACCTTTACAGGGGTACGCACCCAACCTTTGACTTACAGAGCGTACAAGTACGCAGGTACAGTGTGTTTGGAGTGCGTACACGCAGGCAAGGTAGAGAGAACCTGCGTACCCAGAGATAAACATGTTTTTAAGTGACTTTCTCTCTTTTTGAAGTTTGACATGAAGAGCAGAGGTATGAGGCTTGACAAGGAGGACAATATGACTATTGATGGAGCCAATATTAACTGCAGATAGTCATGGTGACAAATTTTAGTGTAACATGGAGAATCTAGTGCCAACTCCTCCACAGAAGGTAGGACCTATTCCTCTACCTGATCTAGCATGGAAGGCTCATAGAGTTTCAAATTCTCTACATTCACAACTAAGTAAATGTGCATATATGGTGGTAAACTGAGTCGATAGGAATTATCACCCACATTTTCCAATATCTCAAATCGACCATACCTCAGAGCCTTGATTTTCTTACTAGGCCCTTGTACCCTCTTCTTATTCAACTATATCCATACTCTGTCTCCCACCTTGAACGATTTCTCTATTCTATGTTGATCATGACTGGCCTTATATTTCTCCTGTGACTCCTTCTATGTCTCTTATACCTGTAGATGGATTTGCCTAATATTTTTTATAAAATTTTCAGCCCTCAAGGCATCTCTTGTAATATCTTTCCTCACCCCTCCTTGTTACCCACATGTAATGTCCAACAGTGAAGGCAATAAATATCCAAAACAGATTTCAAAAGGGGACTCTCCTGTAGAAGTGTGGATTGGTCTGTTGTAAGAATGTTGTATGTATACCATATTTTCATACCAAGTCTTTGGATTCTTCTCATTGTTTCCCCTCAGAAGTTGCACCAAATCCCTGTTGAATACTTTTTTCTGTCCATCTACATAGGGATGGAATGTTGTATATCTCTTCAATTTTGTGTCCATATTCTCCCACAATGTAGTCCAAAATTCACTAAGAAATATTGTATCCTTGTTTAAATGATGCTCCTTGGTATCTTAAAGTGCACCCAAAATTGTCCAAAGAACAATTTTGCTACTTCTTGTCCATTGATGGTCTTTTTACAAGGCATCAAAACACACATCTTGCTAAACTTGTCAACTACCATGAACAAGTAGTCATGTCCCTTCTAGGTTGTTGGTAAACCTCCCACAAATTCCATGGAAATGATTTCCCAAGCACGAGCGGGTACATGTAAGGGATGATATAGACCATATTTCCTATTCCTAGGCTTGTCAGTACAACAAAACATGCATCCTCTTATAAACCTAGTGACCTGTTCTTGCATCTGGGCTAATACACATACCTATGCAAGTTGGTTATGGTCTTCCCTTCACCAAAGTGCCCCGTAACTTAGGAGGTGTGAGCCTCTTTGATCCAAATTAGGAGGTGTGAGCCTCTCTGATCAGCTGCAATCTATCACCTTTAGGAACACATAGCTTATCCATCCAATAGAGTAACCCATCCTAGAGATGGTATTCAATAGTGTTGTCGCCATCGTGCACATGACTCTGACTTTGCATCTATTGAAACACGTCCTTGGAGTCCTCATCCTATGAATATGCTTCTCTATATGCATCATGGGTGCATAAAATCTCCCAGAGTTGTGATATTTGATGTGGGTGGCCTTAAAAGAATGTTGACCAACTTTTTTGTGTTTCCCTTCTTGTACTTGATCACCAAATGAAATTGTTGTAGAAACCCCATCCACTTGTAATACATAGTCTATTGTAGCTTACTCTGGGCTTGTAAGTACTATAGTGGTTGGTGTTCTGTGTGGATTACTGTCTCCTTTCCCATCAGATAGTGCTTCCACTTTTTCATAGCTTGCACCTGGGCATAGATCTCCTTGTTGTAGGTAGATTAGTTAAGAACTACCTCATGAAATACTTCAGAATAATAGTGCACATGCCTTCCTCCTTGCATCAAGACTGCTCCCATAAAATACCCACTCACATCTCTCTCCACTTCAAAGGGACGTTGCAATTTTGGTAATGCTAGAACTGGTGCTTGACTGATATTCTTATTTAACTCCTCGAAATCCCTCTATTGACCCTTTCCCCACTATAAAATCTTGCCACTTTCTATTATGGCATGGAGTAGTGCTACTACAACTGAAAATGAGGATATGAATTTACTCAAGTAGTGTGCAGCCCCAATGAAACTCCTGACCTTAAAAACATTAATAGACACCAACCATTTCATGATGGCCTCCATCTTGGCAGGATTTATCTTTAGCTCTCCTGCACCTATCGCATACCCCAGATACATCAAAGGTTGTCATGAAAACTCACACTTCTTGACATTTGATAGTAGTTGGTGCTTCTTTATTATCTCCGGCACCTACATCAAATGAGAGATGTGCTCCTCCCAGGGAGAACCCTATACCAGTATATCATCCAAATAGACAATAAAAAATGAATCTATAAAAGGGCGCAATACATTATTCATTAATCTCATAAATGTAGTTGGTGCATTACATAGGCCAAATGACATGACTAACAACTCACACAAACCTTGCTTGGTTTTAAGGTGGTCTTCCGGGTATCTTCTTCTTTGATTTGAACCTAGTGATATCCATACTTTAAGTCCATCTTGGTGAAGTATTTGGCTTGCTGCAACTGATCCAACAGATCATCTATCTTGGGCAGGGGTATCTATTCTTGAGCATGATTTTGTTCAATGTGTTGTAATCTATAAACATCTGCAAAGTCCCATCCTCCTATGGCACAATGATGATGGGTGACCCACATGGTATGTATTCGGTCGAATGACACTTTGTTAATACAACTTGTGCAATTGTTTCTTCACCTCACTCGATTCTATAACATACTTCATGTATAGTCCAATGTTTGGCAATGGGGAGTCCGGCAATAGCTAGATCTCATGCTCCATTTCCCTCTTAGGTGGTAACCCTCTAGGTTCTCAAAACACATCCATGTATTCCTGTAGCAACTCTTCCAGTTGTTGTTTATGTTTCTTGGTACACTCATCCATGGATTCCTTTCCTCTTACTGACTCTTCTATAGGATGCCTTTCTCTTAAAAATAATAAAACGTACTTCTTGTTGGAACTGGTCAATTTCTTGGCTTGGTTGGCACTTACTGTTGATTTGGGGTAGCATCGGATGTGCTCTAGCCATGAAATTTGGGGGAGAGGTTGGGGCACATGAGATCTCCAATACCCAGAAAGGGTTTGGGCAGATTCTAAACATAACAGGAGATATTAAAATAATTAATATTTTTAATGGAGTCCCTAAGTCTAAACTTAGGGAAAATAAAATATTAATGTGTATTAATATGAATTTGTGTTAGAATGGTCCAAAAGACATGGATCAAGCTAGATCTAATCTTAGCCATTGATTAGGGACTCAGTTGTTGAGATGTCAAAAAGAAAAGTATAAGAGCAGGCTTAAGGGTCACTTGGAGAGTACACTAGATGATCAGTCATTCTATTCTCTAGAGCATGGTTTGCTAAGAGAGATAGAATCAGTGATCAGGAGAGTAGCTGAGAGACATTGAGTATGGAGAAATAGAGAAGGCATAGATTTTTCTGGGAGAGCAGTGCAGCAGCCAAGGAGGGTGATGCAAAGCCAGCAAGGGCTCACGCAGGGCCACGCAGAGGCAGCCAAGTGCTCCGCAGAGCGCCAAAGGGGCTAGGGAAGCTTATGTAGAGGCTCCCAAAGTTGACGCAGGGCGTCTTGGGGCTGACGCACGCCTAGAAATGCTGATGTAGGGCTAGCATGAGATAGAGAGGGACTGAAGTAGTCCAATTTGGGAAGACGCTGGGGTTGCAGAGAAATTTTGTGTTGAGGAGCTGCTAGAAGGGTTTTCTCGGGTTTTAGCTAGGAGATTTCTCTCAAACTGTGAGGTATAGTTGCTAAGGAAATTCTCTATTGGGTAGGCCGGTTTTGGCACCCAGATTGTACTATGATATTGCTTAATAAGAAAATCCTCAGATAGCTGCATCGGTTTTCCCACATTGGGTTTTTTCGGGGACATTGGTCCAAAAATAATGGTGTCATGTGGTGTGTTTGTTCTTGTTTCTTTTAGTTGCTGATCTGTAATATGTTGAGCATGAACTGGTGTTTATTTTTAGTATTTACTTTGTAAATAACTTGTTAAAGAAAAATAACAAGTAGGTAGGAATAAATCAGAAAATGCGCATGAAGGGTTTATAAATTAAGTAAACTTAGAAACTTCAACATGGTATCAAAGGGTGATTGCAGATCATAGGAGGACTAAAATACATCAGCCAAGTGGAGCAACAACAATAGAAAACAGTTGTCCCAAGGTGACAGAAGCTATTTTTAGCAGCGCAAAAGCCAAGAAGTGTGATGCAATGCCAGCCAGAGCCACGCAGAAGAAGCCGAGAGCTGTGCAGATCCTCAGAGAGGCCAACATTGCTGACACAGAGGGCCAGGGGCCTGACGCAAACCCATTTGGGGTGGTGTAGAGCCAGCATGAGGTAGAGAGGGGATTACGCAGTTCGCAAAGAGGCAGTTGCTGAAGTCTAGAAGGCTACATAAATATTGCAGAGTGGAGCTGGTGAGGTACTGTAGTCTGAACAATACCTGACAGAGCAGGGCTAGAAGAGTTGTTACCGAGGGTTTCTAGCCGAGGAACTTGGATCAGCAGTGCATTTGCACAAGACGATCAAAATAGGAGGCATCTCGACAAGCGACAGAAGGATTTCCAGGAGGGAAATCAGGACTTAGAGGGAGTCCACAAGAGAACTTCTAGAAGGGAAGTAGAGACTGAGAGGAGTTGAACAAATAACTTCTAGGAGGGAAGTAGAGGAGCATCATGGCACTACACAGGGTAAGGGACCAAGATATACTAGATGGAGCATTGCGCTTTGTAGTCTAGAAGGTCACAATATTATCTGTGCTTGACAGGAATCATGTCAATAAGTTCGCCTTGAAGACGATAACTATCCTAGTGGACACAAATGATAATGACAAGTATGAAGAGGCGATGGCAAGGGCCAAGTGCATTATCCTTGATGGGGTCAAGGATCATGTGGTACCACATATAGCCAAGAAGAAAATGGAAGTTGAGATGTAGGAGGCTCTCAAGAACTTGTACCAACATACTTCTGTGCAGAGAAGAATGCTGCTTGAGAACCAGATGAGGTTGTATCAGATGAAGAAGGGTCAATTGATTGGCACCTTCCTCAGAGGACTGAATGAGATCCGAGACAAGTTGAATGCTATAGGAGAGACACCGAATCAAGATCTTATGCTAAGGAAAACCATAAATGTTGTATTAGAATATTGGGAAGTGTTTGTACAGAGTATCCTAGGCAGAGGGACTCTCCTACCTTGGGATGAGATGTGGGTAGCTCTTCACTAGGAAGATATCATACGACAGTCGAAAACAGGTAGCAGCAACAAAGGGATCAAGGTCAAGAAGGAGGAGGAGGATGTGGCCCTAGCATCTGAGGGAAAGTAGGGGAAGTGGAAGAAGAAAGATCTCTCCAAGATCAAGTTCTTCCACTCTGGGGAGATGGCTCATTATGCGACACACTGCCCAAGGAAGAAGAGTAAAGGAGAGTCTTCCAAGACTAATGCAGTGTGAGCATGGGTAGAGAAGGAAGTTTTGATAGACGATGATTGTGCCATGAGTGCACACACACCACTTGAGAAAAAGTGGGGAGACATCAAGTCGTATTCAGGCAGATTGCAGGCGATGAGGAGAAAGATCCTTGAGGTACCTAGCCTCTTGGATTAGACCTTGCTACCCGATGAGGAGTAGCAGGACTGGCTGAGTGGGTAGAGACGGATGCGGATGGAGAGGTAGAGAGAGCTACAGTTCAGGTGTCCCGAGATAATGCAGAGCTAACAGGCTGCAATAATGTGAGAGGCACAGGAGTGCTGCACCAGTGTAGGATGGCATAGAGAGGTGTGCAATGGTGCAAGATGTAGGAGAGTTGTTGCAGTAGCACAAAGGTCGGAGAGGGAGCACTTGTCAATGGCAGAGGGAGCTTCAGCATCAGTGGGTGTTTCTAGCCTAACAGGGAGGTCAGCTTGGAGATCAGTTACATTCTTCTTAGTAACTGAGTTAAAGTGCAACAGTGGGAAACAGGATGCAACACGATGCAACACGATGAGAGGAGGTGTAGTGCAGATGCAATGCTGGGAGGAAGGACCAGCAGCAGCACAGATGAAAAGGGAGTTTTCGTACAGATGCAGTAGTGGCAGTGGTAGAACCACGGGTAATAGGACAGGAGGCAGCAGTGCAGAGGATGTTGGGGAGGAAGGCCTATCATCAACACAGGTACTGATGCTGGATGATCAGAGTAATACTCAGTGAGGAGTATTGCTAGAGCACAGTCCTCTCTAAGAGGGAATGGTTATTTGGGGTAGCACAAGACTTGCTCTAGCCAAGATATTTGATGGAGAGGTTGGGGCACATGATATCTCCAATACCCAGAAAGGGTTCAGGCAGATTCTAAACATAATAGGAGATATTAAAATAATTAATATTTTTAATGGAGTTAATGTGTATTAATATGAATTTGTTTTAGAATGGTCCAAAAAGCATGGATCAAGCTCGATCTAATCTTAGTCATTGATTAGGGACTTAATCTCAGCTGTTGAGATGTCAACAAGAAAAGTATAAGAGGAGGCTTGAGGATTACTTGGAGAGTACACCAAATGATCAGTCATTCTATTCTCTAGATCAGGGTTTGCTAAGAGAGATAGAATTAGTGATCGATAGAGTAGCCAAGGGGCATTGAGTACAAAGAAACAGAGAAGGCAGAGATTGTGCTGAGAGAGCAGCACAACAACCAAGGAGGGTGACGCAGAGCCAGCAAGGGCTCACATAGGGCCATGCAGAGGCAGCCAAGTGCTACATAAAGCACCAAAGAGGCTAGCACAGCTGACACAGAGGCTCCCAGAGATGACGCAGGGCCTCCTAGGGCTGAAACAATCCTAGAAAGGCTAACAGAAGGCCAGCGTGAGATAGAGAGGGGTTGACGCAGTCTAGTTTGGGCAGACGCTAGGGTTATAGAGCATTTTTGTGCTGAGGAGCTGTCAAAAGGGTTTTCCGGGGTTTCAACCAGGAGATTTCTCTCAAACAGTAAGGTATAGCTACTAAGGAAATCCTATGTTGGGTAGGCTAGTTTCAACACCCAGTTTGTACTATGATATTGCTTAATAAGAAAATCCTCAGATAGCTGTGCCGGTTTTCCCACATTGGGTTTTTCTGGGGACATTGGTCGAAAAATAATGGTGTCATGTGGTGTGTTTGTTCATGTTTCTTTTAGTTTTTGATCTATAATATTATGAGCATGCACTGGTGTTTATTTTCAGTATTTACTTTGTAAATAACTTGTTAAAGAAAAATTATCATTGTACTTTGATCTTGGAGGGGGTCAAATTCATAAACATTATCATTGTGATAAGTTTGACCTTGTATTGTCTAGAAATTAATTTTGAGCCTGGTCATCACCTTGATCATTAAAGTCCAACCATGGGAAGGGGTGTCTAAGTATTGAGAGTTTTTATGGCGACTGTTGAGTCAAGGTATTAAGAGTTAGTTAGGTTGTCTACTTGGTCATGTGTCTATAATCAAAGGAATGGTGTTAAATCAATATAGTAATTAATATCCCAATATTTTCCCTCTATTCTCATGCCCTTATTCCCTCCTTCTCATCCCCTTATTCTTTCAAAATTTCCCTATCCCTAAGTATTCATGTTATCCCTTATTCCTATTTTAGGCCTAAATTCCCTTTTATCATAAGTTTAAGTCCCCTCTTACCCTAGGCATAAATTAATTTAGCATAGTTTCCATGATAATTGAACATAATTCACATATCCCCTACACCCTAATCATTTCCCATAATCTCTACACTCATGCCAGGCATGGAGGGCTTCTTCACTCTGCATGCAATTTTCTCTGAAATTGACTATTTTAGTCACCATTTTGCATAATGGTTTTTGACCACATGGAGGAGAAGTTGGACAATGGAAAGAAATTTTTCTTAAGAAAAAATTAGAGCACAATAACCTCTTCCATATTTTTCCCATGTGTCATGGATCAGGTAATTTGATTGCATTTTCAAAGCCTATTTTTCAGACTGCACAAATACTCTGTTTTAAGTCACTGTTTTGCGGAGTATTTTATGGGAACATGGGAAAGAATTTAGAGAAACTGACAGAGGTTTATCTTCACAAACTATCATCTACAATAACCTCTTTTATGTTTTGCACAGGTATTACTATTTACGAGATATGTCCCGCTGAAAATTTGCTACGCAATCATTGCGCAACTATTGCGTAGGCCATACCCACAATATTACACGCATGCTGGAGGGAAGCCACCTATCGAATTTTCAAGGGGTTGACATGGAGCACGTGTGGTAGCCATATCACCTCCTCAGTAGTCCACCATGTTCCAATTTCGAAAGAACAAAGTATCAATTGTTGCGCGGCCTTTTGCACACTCAGTAATTAACCTTTGTGCGTTTTTCTATTTTCACTTCATGTTGATCATTATCGAAGACAATATTGTTCCTTTTTAGAAAAAGTTTAGTTTTAAAGATAAAAACACTTTTTTGTTTTTGTTTTTGAAGAAAAGGACTTTGAAAAACAATAGTTTTCCTCCTTTTGAAGTTTGGGATTGACCCTATATTGCATCAAAGATGCACTGAATTTAGACATTATTATATCTCATGTATGGTCTATATAAGTTGATTAATGGATATGGAAAAGGTTGTTGTTGGTTTCAATATTGTCAGGAAAACCATTGCAATTTATTCTTGTGATCTGTATTAATGCATTTGTCTGAATTTTGAAGAGATTACAGTGGCGTTGTAGAGATACTTATGGTATGGATGTTTCCGAAAACGTTTCTTCTTAGTTTATATGTTATCCTATTGTGTTATCTTCTTAAATGGATTTGGAGGTGTATGGAACAGTTTCACTTGAATTCATTTCATATGCTCATGTCTAGTTGTACCAAATATTTCAGTTTGCAAATGGAATATGTATACCTTTGACAATTTTGTGTTTTCTTCTTGATAGTCATTTATCTAAGTTGCAGTAATGAGTTGTTATCTATTCTACTATTTTTTATGAATGTCTTCATATCCCCATCTTCACTCTACTACAATTTTTTGTTCATTCCGAAGCCATACTAATTGAGCCACTATACTTGAAATTGGTTGGAAATACATCAACATATTGGAACAGGGAGGTCATGATCACATCACTAGTTTTTCCTAGTACCCTCTACCATCCCCATACCAAAAATTAAACATTTTCGGAATTGGTCTCTATTAAAGATAATATTCAAAAGTTTTATCTCTGAGTTTTCTCAGTGAGGGAGCCCCCTCAGGTTGAAGAAGACCAATCTATCAACCAAAGGAGGTTTGTGGTGACCTCTGTGTTTTCTCCTTTCATCCTAGAGAAAACTACAGAGTGCTAACATATTGGCACCGTTGTCGGGGACCGAATAGTTTCATCTTCCCCAATATTTTTATTTCAAAGTTTTATATTTCACTATTGATGGTAAACATTAGTCAGAATTAGGAAGGCTAAACCATTCACCTGGTGAATCCAATCAAGCAAAAACCAACTTTTTGACTTCCACTGATGTCTCCACATTTTCAATATGAGTTCAAGAATGGAACACAGGTATTCTCCTATGGATGGATCTAATATTCCAGGATTTCCAAATCACATGCCCGATATAGATTGGAAATCATATTTGCCAAAGTTCAGAGATGAGAATGGTGATGATGTTGCTTTACATATTATCAAATTCCACATGCATATATGTAGACTTTGGTTTGATTTTCATGAGGATTTACTAATGAAAATGTTCATGGCTACTTCGGAGAATAGCGCAAGATCATGGTATGAAGGATTGACTGCTGCTATTTTATGTTCACTTAAGGATTTTTAATATGCAGAATTTTGTAAAAATTATAAGAAAATTTACCCTTCTAGAGTGTTTATAGAAAGCTTTTGTGGAAAGTTTGATGATCTTATTCAGCATATGGGAGTTGACATTTATGATCAAGATTTAATGTATAGTGAAATTGAAGAAGCTTTGTTTGATTTATCCTTTCATCAGGATGGAATAAATGAAACTAGTTTCCATCAATTCAAGAATATTTACAGCAGGCAACAATTTCTCTTTTAGCTGAAGATGAAATCAACCAAGAACTTGATGTAGATGTTCATGTCCTTTCTCTTGAGATAGGTGAATATTTGCAGCCAGTTTGTCAGTTGTTGTGTGATCAAGAGGAAAGTAGTGAATTAGTTCATGTTGGTAGCATTCCACATTTACAAGACGATAATGAAGAGAAGATTGTTTTAGATTCCTTGGATAGTGCAAAATTTATTCATGATTATACACTTCTTGATTTGACATTTTCAGAATTTTTTAAAGGCCGAGATGAAACTCTTGTTAATGTACATGAAGGGCTAACTCTTGACACTACCATTATACATGATGCAACGGTTCCATCATATTCATTACAAATCTCACAGAAAAATTTGCAGCCCTGTTAGGACAGACATAAGTTGAGGTTGCAGGGAAGTAATGTTGCAGATCAAGATTTATCATAATAGAATTGCAATCTATAGTGGAGCTAAAATTTAGTGTGCATTCCTATGACGATCCTTTTGCAACATTTTTGAAGTCAACTAGTGGACTCATGTTCTTTAATCTCATCATAGTTGAAATTGTTTGTGTGTTTTTATGGGAGTGGTCATTCATTAGTTTTCCTCTTTTGATTGGGAGAAAACACATGCAGAGAATTCAACCAATCAATAATAAGGTGCTTTCATGGTTGCACTAGTTGTTTGAATCAAGTCACTTGTGGATTATTTAAGCAAGCAATATAGTAGGTGTGGGCAGCTATCATCGGAGTTTGAAGCCCAAAGAGAAGGCCTTGAGATTCCAGTGATATGTTCCCATATTTAATTCAATTAGTTAATTAGGTTCAATCAGTCATTATTCATCTTCAGTCAATTCAGTCAATAAATTTTTCCAGTTTGTTAGTATTTTTATCAGTTTTGTACATTGTTTCTGTTGCCCAATGGATAGGCTTCTGGTCTGCGGTGTCATTCTTGGCACCTCACAGGGAGGATTCCATCCCTAATGGAGCCAATGTTAGAGTAGGTTAATTTATTAGTCGAAGGTCTTTGAAATATTAGTTTGTTGTCTTGGAGGAGGTCGAATTCATAAACATTATCATTGTTATAATTTTGACCTTGCACAGTCTAGAAAGTCATTTTGAGATTAGTAATCACTTTGATCATTAAATTCCAACCATGGGAAGGGGTGTCTACGTATTGAGAGTTGTTATGAAAATTGTTGAGTCAAGGTATCGAGAGTTGGTTAGGATGTCTACTTAGTCATGTGTCTACAATCAAAGGAATGAAGCAATATAGTCATTAATATCCCAATATTTCCCCTCTATTCTCATCTCCTTATTCTCTCCTTCTCATCCCCTTATTTTTTCAAAATTTCCCTATCCCCAAATATTCATGTTATCCCTTATTCCTATTTTAGGCCTAAATTCCCTTTTATCCTGAGTTTAAGTCTCGTTTTACTCTAGGAATAAATTTCTTTAGCATAATTTCCATTATCAGTGAACATAATTAACATATCCAATACAACCTAATCATTTTCCATACTCCCTACACTCATGCTAGGTATGGAGGGCTTCTACACTCTACAATGCAATTTCCTCTAAAATTGACTGTTTTAGCCACCATTTTGTAGAATGGTTTCTAACTACATGGAGGAGAATTTTGGAAAATAGAAAGTGGGTTTTCTTAAAAACATACCAGAGCACAATAACCTCTTCCATATTTTTCCCAAGTGTCATAGGTCGGAATATTTGATTGCATCTTCAAAGCCTATTTTTCAGACTACACAAATACTCTATTTTAAGTCATTGTTTTGCAGAGAATTTTTTGGGAGGCTGGGAAAGAATTTAGAGAAACAGAGAGAGTTTTATCTTCAAAAAACTATCATATACAATAACCTCCTTCATTTTTTACATAGTTATTATTGTTTTTGAGATATGGCCCACTGAAAATTTGATATGTAGGCGCTACGCAGTCGATGCACAACTGTTGTGCAGGCCATGTCCACACTATTACACGCATGCTGGAGGGAAGCCACCTATCATGTTTTCAAGGGGTTTATATGGAACACATGTGGCAGCCAACTCACCTCCTCGATAGTCCTCCACATGCCAGTTTATAAATCACAAAGTATCGCTCGTTACGCAACTGCTACACAACTTGTTGCACACTCAGGAATCAACCTTGGTTCTTTTTGCTATTTTCACTTCATGATGATCATTGTCAAAGATAATATTGTTTCACTTTTAGAAAAATTTTAGTTTTAAAGATAAAAACACTTTTGTGTTTTTGGTTTTGAGGAAAAGGACTTTGAAAAACAACAGTTTTCCTCCTTTTAATTTTTAGGATCAATCCTCTGTTGGATCAAAGATGCATTGAATTTAGACATTATGATATCTTATGTATGGTCTATTTAAGTTGATTAATGGATATGAAAAATGTTGTTGTTGGTTTCACTAATGTTAGGAAAACCATTGCAGTTTATTCTTGTGATTTGCATTAATGCATTTGCCTAAATGTTGAAGAAATTCCAGTGGAGTTGCAGAGATACTTATGGTATGGTTGTTTTGGAAAAAGTTTATTCTTAGTTTATATGTTATCCTATTGTGTTATCTTCTTAAACTTATTTGAAAGTGTATGGAACAGTTGCACTTTAATTCATTTCATATGATCATGTCTAGTTGTAACAAATATTTTAGTTTGCAAATGGAATATGTATACCTTTGAAAATTTTGTGTTTTCTTCTTGATATTCATTTATCTAAGTTGCAGTAATGAATTGTTATCTATTCTATTATTTTTTATGAATGTCTTGATAACCCCATATTCACTATACTACAATTTGTTGTTCAACTAATTGAACCTCTATACATGAAATTGGTTGGAAATACATCAACATGTTGGACCAGGGAGGTCATGATCACATCAGTAGTTTTTCCTAGAACCCTCTAACACCACCATACCAAAAATTAAACATTTTCATAACTGGTCTCTATCAAATATCATATTCAAAAGTTTTATCTCTGATTTTTCTCAGTGAGGGAGCCTCCTCAAGTTGAAGAAGACCAGTCTATCAACCAAAAGTGGTTTGTGGTTACCTCTGGGTTTTCTCCTTTCAACCTGGAGAAAACTACAGAGTGCTAACACTATCCATAAATTGTGAAACTTGGAATGTTCCCATTTATCCTTAGGGGCCTTATCCCATTTTAGAACCAAGTCTCCTACCTCAATATTTCAATCAGAAGAAGACCTGCTATCAAACCATTGTTTCACAATCCCTTGGTGTTGATGCAATTTGTGTTTTGATTGTTCTCTCTCTTCTTCCAATTTTAGCAAGGAAACTATCATATTTTGCATGGAAGAGGACTTGACTTCCTGCACTTGTTGGGATAATTGTAGAGAAGGGAGGAAAATATTATGAGGTAAGATTGCTCCTCTGCCATAAAAAAAAAAAAGAAAATTGGGGAATTCCCAATAACAACTTTAGGGGTAACCCAATCAACCCTTAATTCATTGAAAAGGGAATTATGTCAAATTTTATGATGCTTAGAAACTATTCTTTTAAGGATTTTAATGAAATTTTTATTTGATGAATCAAATGCCATTCCCCTTAGGGTATTATTTTGCTGAGTATTTAATTTTAATCCCTATACCAGAGGCATAAGTATCCAATTCTTGAAAAGAAAAATAAGAGGAATAGCCAAACACTAGTGATTCTGAAACTCCAAAGTGAGAAGCAATGTTAGTATCTAAAAATGAAATCACCTATTTGGCATTGACTACTTATAAAGATACCACCTCCACCCATCTCGTAAAATAATTTGTAGTTGTCAAAATATATTTATGTTTTGCGAGAATAGAGGGTTCATGGAACCAAAAATGTCTAGGCCCCACTATTGAAAGGGGGCTTCAACAATAATAGGTTGAAGGGTAAACATTGGTTTTTAACCCTACCAACTGTTTTTTGGAAGGGATCACATTTTCATACTAGGGCATGAACATCCTTAAACAAGGTGGGACAATAATACCCATTCCTTTGTTGGAAATACTGAAAGGGGGGGTGAATCAGTATTCCTTAGAAATTATCACTTTTAAATCTTTTCATGGAATTTGTTAATCTTCAATTATTATTAATTCTTATGTAGTAATAACAGTAAATAAAATAGCATAGTAGGCACAAGAATTTTAGGTGGAAAACCCACTCCGAGTCAAAAACCATTGAACGCTTTTCTAATAAATTCTTTAATCTTCATCCCCAATTGAAATGAAAGCAACAATTCTCTAGAATTCTAGAAAATCATTCTTCTCCAACTCCCACTAGAAGGATGCCCCAATTCCCTAGTTTCTTCGGTAATCAACTGAATGGATGCCCCAACACCCTAGCAAGCCACAACTCGCCCTAGCACCACCCTACCACCCTGAAGTGTTCACGGGCCCCAACCTGTAGGCAACTTCATGCACCAACCTAGCACCTCCCTACCACCTTATAATGACTGAAATGAGACAAGAGTGTGGATTCCCTTACCAGGGACAACGATCCATTATAAAATATGATTTACAATGATTTTTACTGAAAACACAATCACACTATGACCTGCAACCCAACCATGACATCATCCCAACAGAGACTCCTATACCTCCCAATAATTCCTTTTCGACTCTATGCAGATTGACTCTTTTACAATAATGACTCTTCCAATGATGACACTTTTAGAAATGACTCTTTTACAACTTTACAATGATGATTCTTGGCCTTGACACTTATTCACAATATACAGATGGTTGTCATGTCTTCAAAGAATGTCCCACTGCAATTCTTCCTTTGATTTGATACTTCTTCTCTCAAATTCTTGCTTGAAGTTGTACTTGTATCTTCTTCTACCTGCATGCAAAATTTTCCCGGTGAAACCAATCCAGAAACAAAACAAAATACCCTTCAACTTACCTCTACCTGCAAAACACATGTAAGTGCATAATAATGAATAAATACAAATTAAAATTACAATGTGTACCTGAAGTGTGCTTGTCACTTTTTTTGTTGACTTGTTGCAGTAGTAGACAAAGATTCCCACTCTTGATATAGGCCTGGACTCTATGCAAGACTATATCCAAAACTGACCTAAAGATATATACAATAGAAATTGATGATAGACCCTAGACTTGTGATGGACCAAGTTCTAACTACAACAACAAAGACCATTCCATCAACTATGACAAGACAAGTAACATGAACTTACAACATCATATAGATTTAGCAGACTTGGTGTAGCATCAAATGTGTAGTATCAAGAATAAGACATCTGAAATGTAGTATCAAAACTAACTGTGACATATAGAGACATATAGATATAACTGAGACCCTGTATGTACTTACATTGTCTTGAAAAAACATATGCTAGAGATGATACTCATATTTCAAATGTAAACACTAATCATACATGCCTTGATGTAGGAGACTTACCCTTGACTATTGATGTGTGGTCCTTACTGCATTAATCCTTGAATGCATGCTTTTTCTTTCCTTCTAGGAGCTCAATATTGGATTTGTTGTATCTATGTAAGTTTAGATATCTAGGGTCTGAAATTGCATTTTGTCGTATCCCTTTGAGTCCTTTTTCAAACCCCACAGGTTTGATCAAGATTGGATTCTTCAATAAGGATTTATTCCCAATCTCCCACGATGACCTGATTATAGACTAGTTCAGTAGAGTGAACTTGTACGAAGTTCTACGTGTGACTATTGCGACCTTCGGCCCTAAAAATGCTACTCAACAAACTACAGTCTGTCCTCTTTCTATGACTATTTACAAAATTTGAATCCAATGCTCAGAGAGAAAGTTATGACTATTTTCCCAACGTCACCTTTTTGACATGGAATTCAGGACCTTGCAAAAAACCTAAATTCCTCCGATCATATCTCCTAGAATATACCGAACCAAGATCTGAAATTCGGTCACAAGGTTCATCAAGATTTCAGATCAAATGGTTTTTAATTTAATCTTCTGAATTTTCGCAGGAAAAAAAATTATAGCGAAAATGCCACACTAACCTGTTTGAAGCCACAAAATCCCTACTATAGGAGGATATGAGGGTCATTATTTATATGAATGTCTTGGGTTGAGAGGGTCCTCAACAAGTGAATGTTGGAGGAATTTTACAAGAAATGTTTTATTATTATTAATTATTGACTATTCAATGACCACAACCAATTATGAGTGCCATGCCACAACCTCATAGGGTTTTATCCCACTAACTGGGGTTACTAACTTCAAACATGAATATCTCTCAAACCGTGAAGAATTAATTGGTGTGCCATATATCAACGGGAACATCTTGACAAGTAAAGTCCACATAGAAGATATTTGCCTCATACTAGAGTAAGTTGTCAATTCAAAATTCCCATGCAAGATCAGGGTAGCCCCTGGTGCTGCTTGGTTTGACATCAATGACAACCACTGATCAACACCCTTAATATTTTGTGAACAATGGTGTCTATGCCAAAGTGACTAGTAGAAAGAATGGAATGGAGTTCATGGAGAAATTTATGGGCATCTCCTTGTTCTAGATGATGAACCTCGGTATGACAACAAGAATGTTGAGACTCCCAAGGCTACCAACTTTAATTATCAACTCAGGTTTCATACAAAATTAAGAGGTGACAATGCTATATGCATAGCAGGTTAAGTTATACTCATGCCACCTTCAAGAAATGGACCAGATTAAGGCATACAAAGACCACCTTTTCAGCTATCTTAACGAATAAAATTGCATGAAAAGAGAGAGTTCTATTCTAGTTACAGGAATGGAAACATTATTCTACTTGCAGCAATGAAAATACCATTTATCCAAATATAAATGCTAACCCTAGTTTCAAGATTGTAAAGATTATGATATTTGCAGAAATGGAAATACTAATCTACTTGTAGAATGCAAACTCTATGCTACTTGCAAGAATGTGAACATTGGTCTAATTGCAGAAGGTGAAAAGTTACATTGAAAAGGAAATGAAATTATGAAATAACAATGCTTCTAATCAAAATCCTAAAGGAACATGAATTCAATAAAGCCAACCTAATCTATTTTTCATTAATAAACCACCCTTTTAATCACATGTTCAAAGAAAATTAGCTTTAGTGACAAAGTCCATGTTGTTGGTGGGAAAAGTTCCCTAAGGTAAGGGTTGACAACCTCAATAGAGCAGAACAAGATAATCAACAAAGAGAAGTCAAGCAAGTATGAAAAACATGTGAATTACTAAATGTGGTTTTGGAAACATATCTAGAGGTCCTATGTTTGATGATGTTCTCATAGGGTCCAAACCCTCTTCTTCCTCTAGAATGAGCATGCCTACAAGTCAATTCATAGGAGAATATAAATGATAGATAATTCAATGTGCATACATAATTTATAAGCATATAAATTACTACTCATGAGGAAATAACATAGTAGGAACATGACATGAGCTTATTTATTGATTAACATCAATAGGTATAGGAAAGGTACAACCTGATCCAAGCCAAAGCACCAATGAATCCTTCCTTTGGATCTGTCCAGCCCGAGCCATGAAGACAACCTCTCTAACAAGTGCAAGGAGATGTTATAACTATGATGAACATCCATGCAAAGGAAACCAGGTTTCCATACAGATTGGGAGTGTAAGAGGCACGAGAAAATCAGACTTGATCTAAGAGAAAAATGGGTATAATGTTGATAGCCCTTCTCTTATGCCTTTTATGCCTACCCAAGGGGTGTATATATACCACTCAAAATTAGTTAATTCAATTGTGCTACGAGCTCCTATAGGTGTACTCTTGGTAAAACCTATTAACCCCGCCTGAAAATAACATTTTATTTATTTTTTCATATTTTAAAAGGTATATGTAGGTATAGAACTATAGTAACTGCATATGTACACGATTTAGTGTGGGTAGAGTTGTGCATGGAATTTGAAATATTGTTTTTCTTTAGTCGTTTGCATGGGAAAAGGCTTCCCAAGGCCATATCAGAGCATCAAGTCTACAAGAGTGATAAATGATTCTATAACACATGCATTTCATAGGAAAATCATTATTACTATTCAAATTTGGAAATTTGTCCTCTAACCCTAATTGCATAATTGTGTTGCAGTGAAGAAAAGGCAAGTCTAATGTGGTCATTGGTCCTCCTCAATCATGGGTTCAAAGCCTAGGGGTCATTATTCAAGCCTAAGAGACAAAAATGAATATTTTGGAGTAAATCTAGTCAATTTTACATTGTGCTGCAAGATGTTAAAGGATCATTATAGGATTGCTACACAATGCTATAGGATTGCCCTGTTTTGCTACCGGATTGGATCCGTGAGCATCCTTAGAGTGGAAAATGTATCTTAAAGGTAGGAAAGGGTAGATGAAGGTATATGAAGGTTGTTGAGTATTTTTCCAATCCTAGCACCTCTCAAAGGCCCATCTTGCACAAAATAAAATGCACATAGTGTCCTTCAATGACCTAGAAATATAGTTTCGGTGGCATAGTTTTGAGGGAAATGTGAGATAAAAAGGAAGAGGTTTATAAGGACAAGAGGAATGTAGGATGAGTGTGCCAACCCTGCATGCCACTGGTAGTACCTGCATACCAACAAACAATCCCTTTTTTCACTTGAAAATAATGTCAAACTAATGATCAAATTGCAGCAAAATGAACTAAACAAGGAAGGATGAGTTGAATTTTATGAAACAAAATAAAACAAATGGATGATATGAATTTTATTTCTTAAAAATTCAATCTATCTTACATCATGCATATGACCTACGTCCATGAAAGCTTAAAGAAGAATGTAATTTAACTCCTAAATATGCAAAAATAGAGTATGTTAAATAGCATTCATCTAAGGTCTAACAATCTACAAAGGAAAATAACCACATCTTTTTGGCTTGCTACTGCATACCCTTCAGCCACACTTCCCCCAAGAGAGGTGGTAACGATACCCGCAACAATAATTTTTGCAAGAAAACTTGTACTAAGAAAGAAAGAGATGCTTCTACTAAAAGTAATGCATAAATAAAATACACAAAGAGAGGCTGGAGCCTCTAGGTTGGGCCCTAACCCAAGGGGACTCAACCCTCTGAAACAAGCTAAGATGTGAGACAACATCAAACCTTTCATGACATAAAATAAAATTCAAGTATGTCATGCAAAGGAAAATGAAACTGACAATCTCAAGCTCTTAGTTCTTTGTAGCTCTTCCCTTTCTCAAAAATTTGAATCCTATTGAGCCCTTAAGCTTGTTTATTTATACAAAAATGACTGATGGGCAACCTCCTTGGAAAGTGGACTGCTTCCCTCCAAAATCTCGAAAAAGTTGGATCTAGCTCCCTTAGATCCTCTTAGTTACTTGAGTGCATTGAATTTTAGTAGACATTGAGCTATAGATGATTGATTTTAGGGATAAAGTTGAGTTGAAGGAGAGTAAATGCAAGGGACAAGCCTCCTACATCCTCTCTAGCTGCCTCCAACATGCCTTTGCATAGTAAATTCACTCAAAAGTGCCATTTTCCTACACATTAACCACATTAGGTCATGAAGTATGAGATACATCCTTTAGTCTTCCTATTAAGCACATTATAACCCAAAAATATGTTAATTAATGTGAGAAAAGAAGAAATTATAGGCTGGAGGATAGAAAAATGGGCCTTTTAATACATATTGATGGGGCCCATCACTAGATAATGAAGCAATACATTGTCATAATTTTTTCAAAATAGAACATTATTAATCAAATGTTAAGGGGCATACTTGAGACTTAACACTCTTTTCTTTTTGGCCTCAAGATGTGATGGTGTTGTGCCATTCTACAAATAAAGCCTAAAGTCATAATACCAATAATTAAGATAATATGGAATAAAAAAAGCTACATTTTGTAGCATAGATATTTCATTGTCAGAACAAGGATCTCGATTGGGGAGGTTTATAGACTCAACACCAAATTTACAGAGACCTTGACCTTTCATTGTTTGAGAAAACTTAATCTCCAAGTCATATTCTTGGAGAGTTGTCGTCTAGTGGGCCCTTTATTCACCTAATTATTTCTACACAAGTAAATTTCTTACTGTTGTATAGGGAACTATTACCTTAGTTTTAGATTTCAACAAATAATATCTAAAATGATTTACTATCTTAAAGACAATAAAGGCATGTTCATCCACTATTAGGTAATTTAGCTTAGCCCCCTTAAAAGCAAAGCTCATGAATGCAATAGGAATTTTACTGTTAGGCTTTGTTTTCTCTGTAAGGACAATAATGTAGGCATAATTAAAAGCAAAGGTATAGAGTATAAAATTCTTAGAAAAATTAGGGTTCATCAGGGGAAGAGGGTCAAAATTGACCTATTTTATAGTACCAAAAACATGTTTTCCAAGTTTTTCCACTTATAGGCAGCATTCTTTTTTACAATATCTTGAAGTGGCTTAACTATTTCGGAAAAGCTTGGGATGAATGATCTAACAAAATTGATTTTACCAAGGAAGGACTGCATGGCCTTTTTGGAGTTAGGAAGTAGTAAATTATCAATGGTTTTCATTCTTTTTAAGTCAATCATTATACCCTCTTTGGACACGATACACCCTAACAAATTTACTTCTGTAACAACAAAAATAGAGTTTTTGGGTTAAATGAAATGCCAAAATTCCTACAATGGTCAAACACATTTCTGAGATGGGAAATATGATCTGATCTTTGTTTAAAATAAATAGTGACATCATCAAAGTAAATCAATACAGATTCGTTAATCAACCCTAGAAAGGAAATATCCATTTCGCACTGAAAAGTTGCCCCATCATTAATTAGTCCAAAGGGCATATTTCTATACGAAAATGTTCCACATGGAGTTCTAAAGGTTCTTTTAATTTGATCATAGGAGACACCATAAATCGGTTAAAGCTTGAGAAATCGTCCAAGACTGTAATATTCCTAATTAGCCATGGATAATTGGAATATTCGATTTTGCTCAATTTTGCCTTCTATACTTATTTATAAATAAAAAGGTGAGAAAAGGGGGACATAACTCACTTTTGAATAAAGTCACTCCCTAGTAGCACAATTTTGTAACTTAAAAGGGGAGTCAAGGGGGCCAAAGGACCACGTAGAGAAGGGGGCCCACGTAGACACTTGGAGGGACTGCGCAGATGGAGAGGAGCACGTGGCAAGAGAGAGGCTACGTTGGAGGAGGTGGGCCTTAGGGTTTTGAGAGAGGCCAATGCTATAAAGGAGAGAGGAGCCTCCTCATTTTGGGCATTCGATTGTGATGCATTTGAGCTAGTCACTTCGACTTAGAGCACACTGGTTGTTTAGCCTGTCTACAACACTATTTAGTGTATCGAGTGTCTCTGTTCGGAGATCTCACCCTTAGCCCCAGGGGACTTCGAGTGCCTGATCAGGAAAGGTAGTTTCATCAGTCTTTTGTAGGAGGATCGATTTTTGATTTTGAGGAGGAGCTGAGCAATTTGATGACTGCACAATCTTGAGAGAGGAGGACGCAGTCTCTTTGGGTACGAGCTTTAGATTGGGTTTATGTGGAGGATTTGAGCTTGGAGAGTGAGCAAGGGATCAGCCCTTGCATATTGGGAGATTTTGGCAGAGTCTCGGGCAGAGTTTTGGAGGATTCTCTTCAGTGGCAGCGCAGAGCCTTGAGGGATAGTGTAGATCCTCAAGGGGGTGATTTTCGGGGGTCAGCTATTTTAGAAAATCTTTCTGGGATTTTCTGGGTTTATTGAGGAGAGGCTTATTCTAGAGTTTCAACATTTTTTGAGAAGGGGAATAGCTCTGAATCCTCACTTGATTCCAGCAGTAGCAGCAGCACAACAATTCTTCAGCAGCTTGGACGCAGTTCAAAGAGAGGCCATTTTCTTACCATTCTGAGTGTATTTCTTCACTTGCCTTGTGCAAGTCGAGGTGTTATCTTTCTGATCACCTCTTGTACTTTGTCCATTACTTAGTATAATAAAATGGCATAGCATTTCTCTCTTCATTTCTTGAGTATATTATTATATTCCATGTATACATTATTGTATGTTGCACTACTGTTATTTTTATCTCTTTGAGCTTCCCAGCTATTATACCACTTGTGTGTTTTTATCCTATACTCTTAGACAGAGTCTGGAAAGGGCCAGGTAGCCTCCAGATCTCGTCCTCTTTTCAGAGGCGACATATCTGGTAAACACCCTCCCAGTCCATCTCTAGTTGGAGTTTGCTTGTGTTTGAAGGATATCCCTGAAAAGGGATATTACAGTGGTATCAGAGCATAAATATGGCTTAGCATGTGGAGCTAGCAGTCTATGACACTGAGGGAGAATCCCTACATCTGTTACAGAGGTAGGAAATACAGAGATATTGACCGTAGGTTGGAGAACACCTACGGAGAGGGAGACTGTGTTCGGGTGCTGGACGCAAAATAGGAGGAGCCCGTGGTGGACACAGAGTAGGAGGATCTGATGGCAGATGAGGACGGGAAGAGATTTACGGAAATGCTCCTCAAATTAGTGCAAGATCTGTTGAGGCAAATCGAGGTGATGGGGTAGAGATTCACGGTGGTGGAGGCTAGACAGCGTGAGAACCCACGGGTTTTCCAGGTTGGTGAGGGATTAGGTACATCCCACTATTTCCCATAGCAGGGTGCCACTCAGCATGATAATACTCAGCAGATGGCCTCACATGCCCCTACATGCTCTACCATGCCCACTTTCCTAGGGGCAGACACGGGGGCCGGAGCCCAGCAAGAGGCAGAGCCCAGTCATATGGGCAATTATTTTGCAGAGTACCAGGGCTATGGGCAAGAGTTCAGGGATGCTCTCTCATTTAGAGACTTTGTTCAGCTCCAGCGAGATAGTAGACCCCGCGACCATCACAGAGGATACCGACATTATCATGATGGAGACACCCACCACACAGCTAGTAGATTCCACTTACCTACGTTTGATGGTTCATCAAATAGTTCGGAAAAGTCTTGGGTGGAGAAGCTGGACATCTATTTCCAGCTTAAGCAGATGTTGGAGACAAAGGCCATCAAAGTGGTGACATTACATATGGATGGTGAGGCCCAGGACTAGTGGTTCCATGGGTTGGTTACACTTGGACACTCCATAGTGACAACATATGCCGAGTTCACCAGGAGATTGATAGAGAGGTTTGACCGAAGGGATCCAGAACAGCACTATGTTGAGCTGATGAGGCTCAAACAGACCGGGAGTCCAGAGACCTACATTGCAGACTTCTTGAGGGTTTTAGTGATGGTGCCAGATCTATATGCAACACAGAGGATCTACATGTTGGTTGAGGGGTTAGCAAAGCCACTTCAGGGTCTAGTCAGATCCACTAGACCAACCACACTCCAGGATGCTATTAGTAGGACCCGGGACTTACAGGATGCTTTACCCAGGACTCAGACACCTTACCCCTAGAGACAAGCTTTCCAGCCTAAGGGGAAGGATGTGAGGATTCCACCTCCAAAGGGGAATCCAGGATGAGCACAGAGTGATGATGATGCCAGGAGGGATCTGAAGAAGAAGCGGTTGTGCTTTACCTGTCAGGAGCCATGGGCACTGCGACATAGATGTGCTGCTGGCAAAGCACATTTTATTGAGGTCTTCTCTGAGAGCAGCGAGGAAGAGGATGAGGAGGATGATGTGGAGGCAGGAGATAGTCATGCCACATAGGATCCTTTGCCACCTCCACCACCAGCAATAGGTGGTGCAGCTTTTGCACCTACCGGAGGGGCCCTTGCAGCATTGCGAGGAGTTCCCAAGTATTTAACACTGCGCGTACAAGGGACAGTACGTGGCCAGCGAGTATGAATTTTAGTTGATAGTGGGGCGACCCACAACTTCATCGATCCACAAATGGTTGAGCGGAGAGGTATACAGACAGAGAGCTTCGATGGATTTTTAGTTTTGGTCCCAGGAGATCAGACCATGGTGTGTGCTCGTTATGTCCCATAGTTATCAGTGACGACGGGCACCTACATACTTATTGACCACTTTTTCATGGTCAATATTCCAGACACCAACATGATATTGGGTGTTCAGTGGCTTATCACTCTAGGGAATGCCACAACAGATTGGAAAGCCCTAGAGATGGAGTGGGATGATGAGAATACAGGGAGGCATGAGAAGATACGGGGATAGCACACATATCTGCCTCATACTGTTTCAGCTCATCGAATGGAGGAAATCTTCTAGAAGGGAGACATAGAGTGGGCAGTGGAGCTGCATGCATTAGAGGTAGGGACTACAGGGCAAACGGTGCACCCAGAGATATAGTCCATCCTTGACCAGTATGCCGTAGTTTTTGGGGAGATTCCACCGGGACAGCCACTGGACCGGGGGTTTGAGCACACCATTGAGCTTGAGCAAGGCATACAGGCAGTGATTACTACCCCCTATAGGCATCCCAAGGCCTATTGGGATGAGACTAAGCGGGCCATTCATGAGTTGTTGGCTCTTGGGCACATTCGGTCGAGCACGAGTCCTTTTGCTACTTCCGTGGTGTTGGTGAAGAAGAAGGAAAGCACATTGAGGATGTGCATTGACTACAGGGCCCTGAACAAGAAGACACTGAAGAAAAGGTACCCCATACCCAAGATCGATGAGTTGATGGATGAGCTGAGAGGAGCACGGTTCTTCTCAAAGATTGATTTGAGATTTGGGTACCATCAGATTCGTGTGAGGGAGCAGGACATTCCCAAGACCACCTTCAGCTGTCATTATGGGCACTTTGAGTTTTTGGTGATGCCCTTTAGGCTAACCAACGCCCTGGCTACATTCCAGTCCTGCATGAATCACATCTTCCGTAGTCACTTAAGGAATTTTGTGTTGGTGTTCTTTGATGATATCCTCATTTACAGCAGGACTTGGGAGGAGCATCTCCGGCAAATTGAGACAATGTTGCGCATCTTGGAGAAGCAGCAGTTCTATGCCAAGCTCTCCAAGTGTGAGTTAGGGTTGACAGAGATGTTGTACTTGGGACACATCATAGGGGTGGATGGAGTGAGAGTCAATGAGGAGAAGATTAGGGCCATCAGAGATTTTCCGGGACGAGGAACGTGGCAAAACTTTGGGGATTCATTGGCATTTTTACTTACTATCGGAAGTTCGTCAAGAGTTTCTCACAGCTTGTTGCACCCCTGACAGATCTGACAAGGAAGGGGGCATTATGTTGGTCGGATACAGTGTAGTGAGCCTTTGACAGGCTCAAGGAGGTTATGAGTAGCTGCCCAGTGCTTGCATTTATAGATTTTTTGCAGCCATTTGTTTTGGAGTGTGATGTGTCAAGAGAGGGGATCGACACAGTGTTGACGCAGGGAGGTCACCTTATAGCCTTTGAGAGCCAGAAGCTCCTTCCACATGAGGTTGTATTCTATATACGACAAGGAAATGTTGGCCATCATGCATGCATTGGCCAAATTCCGATAGTATTTAATGGGTAACAGGTTCAGGGTGAGGACTGATCATAACAACCTTAGGTTCTTTTTGGAGTAAAAACAGCTACAGGAGAGGCAGCACAAGTGGATCAGTAAGATCCAAGTGTATGACTTTGACATTGAGTATGTCAAGGGTAAGAACAATGTGGTATCAAATGCCCTTTCATGTAGTCTAGCCACGTTGTCTCTTATGAGCTTGGACACAGACTGGAGGGCTCAACTCTTCGTAGAGTACTCCAAGGAAGATTTGCATGTGAGGTTCCGGATGGGCAGGTGGTGGATGACAGGTACAGGGTGGTCGATGAGATCATCTACTATAGGGATAAGATCTTCTTGACTAAGAGATCTCAGCTCAAGAAGAAGATACTTCATGCATCCCATGATTCACCATTGGTCGACCATCAGGGGTTTACCAAAACCTACAGGGCCATTAGAGAGAGGTTCTCATGGAAGGGCCTCAAGGAGGATGTACTCCAGCATATCTGGGAGTGCAACATTTGCCAGAGGAACAAGGGGGAGATGAGCCATCCTACAGGATTATTGTAGCCTCTTCCCATTCCGGAGGGGAAATGGGATTGTATTTCGATGGACTTCATCACAGGGTTTCCCATCGTACAGGGCAAGGATTGCATCTTTGTCATCATTGATCAACTGACAAAATACATACTTTTTTTCACCATATCTGCACACTACATAGTAGCGCAGGTGGCCGAGTTGTTCTTCAGAGAGGTCTTCAGGCTACATGGTCTTCCTAAGACCATCATCAATGACAGGGATAGTCGTTTCATGGGCGGGTTTTGGTAGGAGCTTTTCTGGTTGGTGGGGACAGAGTTGACACTAAGTACCAATTATCATCCACATATGGACGGGCAGACAGAGATAGTTAACAAGTGGCTGGAGGGCTACTTGCATAACTATGTCAGTGGGCAGCAGTGAGCATGGCTGAAGTGGCTGCATCCGGGGGAGTACTACTACAACACTACCCATCACATGTCCATTGGTATGTCACCATTCTATGATTTGTATGGATATCATCCTTTATCTTTTGCTGATGTGATATTCGGTGCTAGCAAGGCTCCGAGAGCCAAGATTTGGATCCAAGAGAGTCAGGATATTCTCCGAGCTCTCAAGGATAATATGGCTACAGCGCAGAACCACCAGACGCTGTATGTTGACAGGGGTCAGGTGGAGAGACAGTTTGAGGTAGGGGACTTGGTCTACCTATGATTATAGCCATACCGACAATCGTCACTGAAGTAGAAGGGGGATGAGAAGCTCAAGCCCCGCTTTTATGGGCCATACAGGGTGATACACAGGATTGGACAAGTTGCATATGAGTTGGAGCTTCTCCAAGGCAGCAAGATTCATAACATTTTTCATGTATCATGCCTGGAGAAGGCATTGGGGCAGCAAGTGACAGTGACAGATGAGCTACCACCCACGGATGATGAGGGGCATTTGGTGTTGCAGCCAGAGGCTATTATTGACACTAGGGAGAGGCAGCTGCGGAGCATGACGGTCTGAGAATTCTTGGTGAGGTGGAAGAATTTACCGGATGAGGATGCCACTTGGGAGAGTGAGAAAATTTTGCAGCATCCATCACTTCAGTTGCTTGAGGACAAGCAACATTTTTCTGGGGGAGACTCTAATATTCCTAATTAGCCATGGCTAATTGGAATATTCAATTTTGCTCAATTTTGCCTTCTATAGTTATTTATAAATAAAAAGGTGAGAAAAGGGGGACGTAACTCACTTTTGAATAAATTCACTCCCTAGTAGCACAGCGTTGTAGCTTAAAAGGGGAGCCAAGGGGGCCAAAGGACCACATAGAGAAGGGGGCCCATGTAGACACTTGGAGGGATTCCACAGATGGAGAGGAGCACATGGCAAGAGAGAGGCTATGTTGGAGGAGGTGGGCCTTAGGGTTTTGAGAGAGGCCAATGGTATAAAAGAGAGAGAAGCCTCCTCATTTTTGGCATCCTATTATGTTGCATTTGAGCTAGTCACTTTGACTTAGAGCACGCTGGTTATTTAGCCTATCTGCAGCACTGTTTAATGCATCGAGTGTCTCTGTTCGGAGATATCACCCTTAGCGTCGGGGGACTTCGAGTGCCTGCTTAGGCAAGGTAGTTTCATCAGTCTTTTGCAGGAGGATCAATTTTTGGAGTTGAGGAGGAGCTGAGAAATTTGATGATTGCGCAGTCTTGAGAGAGGAGGATGCAGTCTCTTTGGGTAGGAGCTCCGGATTGGGTTTATGTGGAGGATTTGAGCTTGGAGAGTGAGCAAGAGATCAACCCTTGCATATTGGGGGATTTTGGCAGAGTCTCGGGCAGAGTTTTGGAGGATTCTCTTTAGTGGCAGCGCAGAGCCTTGAGGGATAACGTAGATCCTTAAGGGGGTGATTTTCGGGGGTCAACTATTTTAGAAAAGCTTTCTGGGCTTTTCTGGGTTTATTGAGCAGAGGCTGATTCCAGAGTTTCAACATTTTCTGAGAAGGGGGAACAACCCTGAATCCTCACTTCATTCCAGTAGTAGCAGCAGCACAACAGTTCTCTGGCAACTTAGACGCAATTCAGAGAAAGGCCATTTTCTTACCATTCTGAGTGTATTTCTTCACTTGCCTTGTGCAAGTCGAGGTGTTATCTTTATGATCACCTCTTGTACTCTGTCCATTACTCAGTATAACAAAATGGCTTAGCATTTCTCACTGCATTTCTTGAGTATCTTCTTATATTCCATGTATACATTATTGTATGTTGTACTATTGTTATTTTTATCTCTTTAAGCTTCCCAGCTATTATACTACTTGTGTGTTTTTCTCCTATACTCTTAGACAGAGTCTGGAAAGGGCCAGGTAGCCTCCACATCTCATCCTCTTTTCATAGGCGACATATCGGGTAAACGCCCTCCTAGTCCAGCTCTAGTTGGAGTTTGCTTGTGTTTGAGGGATATCCCTGAAAAGGGATATTACAAAAAGGGACAACATCTCATAGCCTAAAACCTATTGTAGGATTTTCTCCATGGGTGGTACTAGGTAGTTATCTTTGTAAGAGGATTTATTCAAATTTATGAAGTCAACAAAAATACAAATGTATTATACTTAGTTCTCACTGGGACTAAATTCATAACCCATTGGGTATGATGGACAAGGAAGATAATTTTGGCTACTAAGAGTTTGTTCAATTCACTCTTAACAGTTGGGTCTAACTTGGGATGTATTTTCCTCAACTTTTGTTGGAAAGGCTTGGTGTGAAGTTTAATGGGAATAATATGTTGTACGGTATTGGGATCAAATGTTTTAAGTTCCTCATCATTCCCAAGCAAATATGTATTTATGCTCTTTGAATTAACATATAAATTTCTTTTTAATTGAGGGGTACAATTAACCCCCAAATTTATATTTTGATGTTTGTCTTTATTTCCCAAATTTATGACTTTGTACTACATGGTTGAACTGTTAGTCTTACAATTAACAATCTTTTTAAATTTGTCTTGCAAGGCATAAAAAATTTTAGGCCTAATAATATGTCGAGGGATAGGGTTTACAAGATTAGTTGATTCATGCACTAACCATTGACTTTGAATTTGAGAGAAGTCATGAACGTTCTCCTCATGTGTCATTTTGCCAATCAAAGTATCATGAAAACTATCTTTTGAATAGAAGAACACAAGTATCTATTGATCATGATTAAATACACATCAATTAGTAACTTTTTTAGGCATTGATGGTATAAAAATCAACTCAACAAAAAAAAAGAATCATACTCAAATCCCTTAGTAAAATTTAATCTAGATGCTACATTTTCTACCAAATCAACTTCCTAATTAAGAGATCTAGATATAGAAATAATATTAATGTAGAAAAAATTGAGATTAAATCTCCTACCTCTATTTGATAAATTTTTAGGTGAGCTAAAATGCAATGTATGGCATTATTTACTATTGGAAATAACACTAAGAGGGGGGATGAATCAGTATTAGTAAGTCAATTATTTTTCATTTCACAATCAGATTTGTATATGCTACTTCAATTAGTGAAACTTGCGTATATATGTAACTGTAGTTAAGGAAACTAGTGTATACCCTGCAGATTTATAATTTATTTAATTCTTCAGATGTTGATCATTAATCTATGCATCAAAACCATATAAACAGTAACCAGGTATAGTAAAAACAGAGCAAACAATCACACACAAGAACACAAGATATAAGGGGGAAACCTAATGTGGGTGAAAACCACCTGCTGCAATTTGTCTCTATCTTCTTTTAATAAGAAACTTCTTTTTACAATGTTTTCCTACTAGTCCAGTCTTATACCACTATGCAGGCTTCTACCTGCAGAAAGCTACAACCTTCTCTCATTCTCCAGGTTCTCCTGGAAGGGAGCCTCAACCCCCTTAGCTCTTGTACTAGCTGATGTGTTTACTAGTACGTAGGTGTTGACCTACAGAAGGCTACAACCTTCCCTTTTCTTCTAGGGACCATGTTTCATAAATTTTTAGACTTGATCCATCAATAACATCAATCAAACATCTGCATCAACCAATCTCCTTGTACCAACCAAACTGAATCAACCAATCTCTTCTCTGAAAGCTGTAACCATAATATTGTACCTGTAACCAGAACCCAAAATATCGCAGTAGCAAAACAGAAGTAGCTAAAGCATATTCTATGAGATGTACGCTACTTCAATGTGACAAACCTGTGTGCATACACATTCTTCCCAAGGCAAACCTACGTATACGCTATTTTGGAATGCTGAATCAGCATGTATACACGTCTTTGCTATACTGAACCTGCGTACAGATCTGTAAAAGATGATTTAACCTTTACAACTATTCAGACATTAGTTATACCGAGATCATCAAAATCATAGATTACAAAATGTGCCAATAAAATATCAAAACCACAGAAAGATACTTCTCATCAAGCCTAAAGATCTTGACCCATCAATAGAACTTATCCTTCTTTAAGTGCTCAAGTTCCTCCTTGATTCAGATCGAGCTATGAACCATAACCCAATGACCAATAGTCTAGATCTTGCTCTTTATTAGATATTCAATACTTAAGTGCCTTTGCCTAATGATCTCCTCCTCCTTTTATAGTCTTAGGCCTTACTCAATACCATGGTCCAAAACCACTTAGAAGCAATACCTTGGACCAAATACCTAGGGTAAACACTTCAAACAAGATACCTTGGACCAAATACCTAGGGTAAACACTTCAGACAAGATACCTTGGACCAAATACCTAGGGTAAACACTTCAGACAAGATACCTTGGACCAATACCATGGGTCAAATTACCACAAACCAAAACCAAGTTTTCCAACTTGAACTCGCTTTTTCTTGCGTGAAAGTGCATGTATACATATACGTGCCTTTTGGGTCATCTAACCCGTGTGTATATGCAGCTCAGTCAAAGGGAACCTACGTATATCTTTGTTTCCTTCATTCTAAGAGCTTGAACTGAGATATGTCATCTGAGTGAGTTTCTGTCAGGGACAACACCTATGTCATAATGCCAAACCTGTGTCATAATGCCAACAATCTCGCCCTTTGGACTTGATGGCAACCCCAAGTCACTCTCCCCTTTGTCATCAAGGGCAAAGGGTTATGCTCCCCCTGAGTACATGATGAATTCTCTAATATGCTAAAGAGCGTTGTCCATGCTTCCCCTATCTATAAGCAAGATCTGCAAAAAGATGTCCTTACAATAAGAACAAGACCAAATATTCATACATACATCCATCTCCCAACCAAGTGGGGATATACCAAGATTGTCTCATCCACCCAACCAAGTGGGGATATACCAAAAGTTCATATATGTAAAAAAAAGAACATTACATCATTCATCCCAGGAATAGTGGGGAAACCAAAATAGGCCGTTACATGACCTTGATAATAAAAGATATTCATGACATAGAGATGAAATATCTAAAACAAGATTATGATAGTCATCAACAACTATCATTTGTAGCATCTGTCAGTCACCATTAACCATGATCTCCCTCTGCACCTATTCCACTAGAATCAAAACAACTATGAAATTGTACCAAGATCTTCTAAGATAATGCCAACAATGCATTTAGAAGTATATGCTCCCCCTGAACCTGTGCCAGAGGTCTCTGACATACCTATATCAGACTCTGTTCATCCTAAGTCTGGCCCATTGAATTTCTTCAAGCCAACGTATACACCATTGTACCCACAGAAATCAGCGTATGTACGTGGATACGCTTCATGAAACTCGTGTACAACCACTTTTCTCTAAAGAAAATAAATTTCAACATCAAGATGATGCATCAACTGCTCCCAGCTTCTGTCTGAGGTATTCAAATGTCTCTCTGAGTAGTGGTTTGGTGAATATATCAGCAACTTGTTCTTTGGATAGAACATACTCCAATTTGACCTTTTGTTCAAGCACTTGTTCCTGGAGAAAATGATATTTGATAGGTATGTGCTTGGTCTTTGAATGAATGACTGGGTTCTTTGAAATACTGATTGCACTTGTATTATCACATAGAATGGAGATGGGTGGAGTACATGTGATCTAAATGTCTTGCAAATTTTACATCATCCAAAGAAGTTGTGTGCAACAAGATGCAGCACCCACATATTCTGCTTCAGCTGTAGATAATGCAATTGAACTTTGTTTCTTGTTGAACCAAGATACTAATCTAGAACCCATATAGAATGCACCACCACTAGTGCTCTTTCTATCATCCACGCTTCTTGCCCAATCTACATCTGTATATGCATGAAGGGTAAGATTTGTATCCCTAGGATACCATAACCCAAAGTTTTGAGTTCCTTGAAGATATTTGAAGATCCTTTTGACTGCCTGAAGGTGTGATTCCTTTGGATTTGCTTTAAATCTTCCAACTATTCCTACTACATGCATGATGTCTAGTTGGGTGCCTGTTAGATAGAGTAGACTACCAATCATGGATCTATAGGTTGGTTGATGTACTACTACTGATTCATCATTTGCGTTGAGGCTTCATCCTGTTACCATAGGGGTACATACTGGTTTAGAGTCTTCCATGCCATTGTTTTTCAAGATATGCATGAGATACTTGGTTTGTGATAGAAAAATGAAATCTTTATGTTGTTGAACTTGTAAAACAAGAAAATATGTGAGTTCACCAAGCAGGGACATTTCAAATTCTTTCTGCATTACCAAGGCAAATTTTTTACTCATGGCTTCTTCATTGCTACCAAAAATAATATCATCAACATATACAACAAGTATTAGCAATTTATCATTATCAATTTTCATATATAGATTGCTATCAGTTGATCCTTTTGGAAAATCTTGTTGATGAAGGTATTTGTCAAGACGATAATACCAGGTCCTTGGAGCTTATTTTAGACCATAGAGAGATTTTATGAGTCTACATACAAGTTTTGGATCATTTCCAAGGATGAATCCATCCGGTTGCTCAATATATACTTCTTCTTCTAAATCTCCTTTAAGAAAGGCAGATTTTACATCCATTTGATATACTTTGAAGTTCTGAAAGTGTTGTGGCCAGCAACAACCCCACCTTTTTCATTTAACTATCTACCCAAAATACTAAATGAATAGGGGACCCCTAGTATAATTTTGAGAAAAAATCAAATTTTCCTTCTTCAAAATAAAGATACCATCGCAGGCTTAAAAGCAGTCTTTCAAATATTTTCACCTAAGTCTACGATGGGGAAAAGGTCTTTAAGAAATTGCATTAATGCGCAAGGCCCCCCAACGTTAAGCCTAACGTCGCGTCGCAATAAGTAGTGTCCATAAGGAAAAACCTCAAAATCTCCCAATCTGCAATAACGCCGATCGCAAGGCGGCACATCGCAGAAATGAAATGGCAATACTTAACAAACATCAAACTCCTGCGACCCGCGACGTTGCGACCTGCAATATTGCAATCGCCGCGATGACACATTCTGCGATCTGGCGATTTGCGATAAGCGCGCCTTGCGATGGCACAATCTTCGATAGAGCATAAAGCGAATCATGAATCATTTAACCGCAAATCTTTCGGGCACGCCATTCAAAGATAGACCACTTACCATAATCTGACTTCAAATCATGCGCTTTTAATGATAGTAAGTGGGTTATTTGTCAGTTATTTAATGAAATAAAGACGCGTGCTTTGCTGAAGAATTGTTTCACGTAAGGTGGCATATTTAGTATATCGGTTGCATTTAAAACTCTCCCATCACCTTTCTCAATCAGTCATTTCCACCTCGTTTGTAATCTGCAGGAACTAGGAGATAAGAACATTCAAAAAGCCGAACGCAGAAGAAAATGGGAAAGAAGAATAATTCCCAAGGCTCCGAGGCAAAGGAAAAGGCAAAGGAGATGGCGCCCTTGTACACAGACACTGCATGCAATAGGGACGCAGGAATTTCAACCTGGGAAGGCATGTATAGGCTGCTGGAGGAGGAAAATCCCAGAGTAATGAAGGCCGATAGCACCGCCGGATCGCCAATCTCTTCCGAGGCATCCTTAGAAGAGCTGGCTCGTTCATTTCTCCATCGAATAGAAACTAGACCCAAGATATTGCCATATACAGATATGATCAAAAGGATACTCGACAATGCAGAGTTACAAGGCAGACAATTCAAGGCTCCAGGGCATGGGCTCATAGGATCATTCGCCGCGCAAGACTTAAAGCTTATGTATCATCTTCAGGAGCCTCAGACAACCTACAACACGCAATTTGTCCAGAAATTTGCAGCAGAGAACCCAAACCTGGCAGAAACCACTAAAGAATGGACCAGAAGAGAGGAGCCGCTAAAAAAGGATAAAAATGGTAAGTATAGCACAAGTTCTCTCACCTCTCCATATTGTTTTGCTGTAGCCATGCTCTGTAGGCTATTTGGGATGCCAGACATAAATAAATTTTCAGCTGAATGGCTACCACTCATAGAAGCTGCCACAAATGCCGATCTCGTGGATTGGGCCAAAATATGTTCTGATAATTTATTCACTACTGTCATGAATTACCATTCTAAGAGATCCTCGTCACAAAGGGTATATCCTCCGTTTTATCTGTCTGCTTACATTATGGATTCTATTTGCTATGTATCTAAATTTCCAACTATGGGCTGGAAATGGACTACCCAAGACCTGTCGCCTATTCATGTTTACCACAAAATATTATGGGATTCACAGTTTTCCCCTCACTTCTATCAAATTTTCCATGGGCTCATTTTACCCCTATATAGGATGATATATGGTGAAGAACCCCCGAGGTGCTCACCCGAAGCGCAAATAGACATCATCCCCGTCGCAAGATGGTTCAGGGAAGAATGGTTCACTTATATCAGAGTGTTTGCGAGCACTATACCTCCTCACGTCTTACCTCTGTATGTCCCCGACATGCTTTTGGCTAGGGAAATTGCCTATCAGACTTGCTCGGAAGGCGGCCTAACCAAAGAGTTAAAAGACAAGAAGAAGGCCATATGGCCTTAGTTTCCTGTAGCTTGTGGGGCCTTCTCATTATTTGATGTAGGACATGCTTTTGTCGAAGTAGGGAATGTGATGTCCCTACAATTATTTAAATTCCCCGCTCGACCTTTTGACCTAAATAACGTTGCCCATGATTTCACTATAAGTGTCAGAATAAAAGTGTTCACCGGAAAGAAAGATTTATTTGATTACTTGTTTCAAAATAAAAGTTCATTCCAGGAAGTTTTGCGAGAAGCTAAGTCGAGTTTGTCCCCAGACGACCTCGAAATATTTTTGTTATTCAGAGAAAGAAGGCTAGCCAGAATTCCTCTAGAAAAGCTGCAACCGCTCGCCAGAGAGCCTACTCCAAGTGTCAGCCTCAGCGGAAACTCCAGTTCTTCCAAATCCAAATCTGACGCTGTTCAAGGAACACCCGAATGCTCTAAAAATTCTGCAAGCGACCAAGGGAAAGTCGGAGAAGCAGCCAGGGATACTGCCCAGTCAAGTGCCATGTCGCAACTGCAAGTTATCGCTTCCTCACTGAGAAATGTCCCTCCTCCCGTCACTACATCGTCGCTAGTCACGACAGAGCTTGATAAAGAGTGGGAAAACTTCAATGAGCTAATCAGCCCAGAAGGGCAAGTCCCAAGAACGCCTGTAAGCAATGTGCAAGTAACAGAGGAAATGGTTTCAACCGTGGTCGGTAGTGTCTCAGAAGCAAAACACAGTCATATCGCTCCGCCTCCTGAACTCCTACTTAGTGTAGAGGAAATTCCCCCACTGGACGTGTTCTATAGTCCTCAACATAAAGCAGTGGTGAGAAGACAAAGAAAGAAGAGAAAGCTGGAGAATACGCTGTCATAGAACGCTGAACATTTAGACGTCTTATGGAAGGACCCTAACAGCAACCCGGCGGAAAATCTCATGAAATTGTCTCAAATTGCAGGAGCATACGCTTCTGCGACTATCGACAAGGCGTCTGAAGTTCAACAACTATTGAGGGAGCAAGAAAACCATATATAGCTACTGCAACAATAGCTGCAACAGGCCAATGCCAGCAATGAAGCGTCCAAACAACTCGAGAAACTACAAGAAGATTTTCAACAAATGCAGATAAGCTATCAGAAAATCCTGGACGAAAAAGGAGAGCAGTTGCAAGCTTCACAACAAATACATAAGGACGAGCGCAAGCTTTCCGAATTCGTTTCAGAGTCAACTAGTTTAAATGAGCAACTTCTGCAGCAACAGGAAGAGTTGGGATGAAAAATATCGCAGTGGAGTCACTATTGCGAGCTGAGCGACAAGCTCACCAATCAAGTGACAGACCTGCGAAGTGACTATGACCAGGTTGATAGACGAGTGACAGAGTATATAGCTTGGAAGAATGGAGAGGAAGGGAAGAGAGCAAATGCACCCAAAATAAATGAAAGCCATAAAGAATTGCTCTTTAACAAATGGGACGATCAAATCAAACAGGCAGAACAGGCGGCAGAGGCAGCGGCGACACAGGCTAGTGTTCTTATAGATTGTGTAAATGAAAATTTACACAGAGCCAACTTAATCACAGAAACCACCCCGGGATACCTACCAAACAAGTCACAAATAGAGGCAGAATGGAAAGAGAGAGCGCAGGAAAAGGGAAAGGCGATCCAAGCTTTGAACAGGTTGAATTGGGAGTGCTATTGGGCATACTTAGTTAAGCCACACAGTCAATGGATGACTGTGAAATGCATCACAAACTCAGCAGAGAAAGTAGTGCTAGCTCTCATAGATTCCGTTTTCGCAGCCCAGCTCAGCGCGGAAGTTGGCCAACCGACTCTTCTCAAATCCATGCTGAACACTTGCAATTTCAAAGACCAGATCCAGAAATAACTTATTTTTAGTAGTTTGTTGTTTCTTTTTGTTTAGATTAGAAAAAGGGTGGTCATTTGAGAGCCGTATTCTACAATTTTGTAAAAATACTATTATTAGATTTAGGAAGTAGTATTTTAACCCTTCTCATGCATTTAGAGAAGGGTCCGGAGATTTGTCAAAAACTTATCCTCAGAACATGCACTTCTGCAGCCTCAGAGGAGGTTTTGATGAATGGATGGATCGAAATTTATCTTTACTTGCATTTTTTATATCTGCTACTGATGTTGCACTTCTGTACTCTTGGTAGATTTTAGAACAAGTAGAAATAGATTGTTTTGCTTGAGGCTTATGGGTAGAACTAGTCATAAATGGTACTTTTATCTCTTGGCAATGTCTGCTTATACTCTTTAAGTAATTTACAGTTTCAGTTGTTTATATGTTACTGCCTGAATATATGGATTATCATTTGGCACTTTTGTACAGTGGAGTCATATTGTTTATGTGTGACATATGAATGGCTTATTATGTGATGCTGTTCACAACTGTTTTTCCTAACTTCTTATGCAAAGTAGTTTATCTCAAATTGTTTCTTTTCTTATGATGGCTGAAGGATCTTTATTACCAGTTATTATTAGAAATCCTTTTAGATCGCATAATGGAAGATATACAATCCCGGGTTAGAATAGATTTGATTCATTGTTTTTTATTAGATACAATAGCATAGAGTAAAGTTAAAGAATCTGATTTAGATTAGCTTTAAAATACTCTCAGATCAGCATAGTTCAACTCTATACACACACACACCCAAGATCTGGAAATTGGTCCCGTTATCCCCAGTTGGACCCGCTATACCAAACGGATAAGGAGCTGCTAACCAAGGTCCAGACCGGGTGGGTATCCCCCTTGTTGTTGACCCGATTTTCGGGGCTTCAATAGTTCCATATGGAAAAAATCTCCCACTATGGGGGAAAATCCTTACCAACAAGGATGGAATCTACAGTTTGGGTCTCCTCAAAATCCCTATATGTTGTTTAACATGCAATTTCCTTTCTTGGCTACATTGGAACTACCCGATGTCTCGAGGCTCACGAATGATCCCTTTCTTCATTTGGCTTACTCTATCCCAGTTCCGACGAAAATTCCAAGTGATTGCCCCAAATTCGAGGGAAAAGCAAAGGAGGATCCATAAGACCACGTGATGACATATCACCTCTAGTTCTCCTCCAATTCGTATGTCAATGATTCTATCTGTCTTTGACTCTTTCAAAGAACTCTCACAGGTGCTACCACTAAATGGTACATCGAATTTCCTCAAGGTACCTATGATGATTTTAACTCTCTCGCTATGGCTTTCCTCACTCATTTCCAACTGCCATTTTGGTATGAAACTGGCACTCATTTTCTTACGTCCCTTAAGTAAGACACCGCAACCCACATTTCTGATAATGTCCATGAATGGAGACGTCAATGTCATCTCATAAAATGTGACATTGTTGATGAGTTGTTGACAGAATGGTTCACAAAATCATTCATTAGCAAAATTGTTAAGGGTATAGCTATGGGTGGATGTGTTACTGAAGAGCAAGCTATCACCCATTCAGTATTTAGAATTGGTCTATTCACAATATGGCACATTGTATGAGATGTTACCTGATGCCCTGAGACCATCACTGGATTTGACAGCATCAAAGTCCCTGGATACACCACCTATTGGCGGTGTAATTTGTTATGTGTCTCAAACTTCCGTGAAAGCTTCGAAGAAGAAGAAATATGTCTCAAACACTGGTTCCAATAATCCCTCCAAAAATTCATCCAGTCCTCGTAAAACCTCTGAGGTACATGCTATCCAGTCTACTGCAGCAGACAAGACCTCTAAAAGCAAAAACAAGGGCAAAGGTAAGGCCAAAGTCGATGCCCCAAAACAAGACCCTCCTAAATCTTCTACTGATGATGCTTCTAGAAGAAGGCCGAAATATCCTTTCCTCATGTGTGAGGAAGATCATTACACTAAGGATTGTCCCTAACCATCTGAAGTTAGTCACTTATTGAAAGGGACTTTGACTATCTTAAAAGAACCCTTTCCCTCACAGCAGATGTAGTTAGTAGACCAACCTCAATCTTCTGCTTCCTCAAGTTCCCAAGTGTTTATGATGCAAGTTTCATCACCTATCTTGATCGCTACTTGAACTAAGGACTATCAAGCTATGTATAAGCATATGATGGAGAAAGAAGTTACTAATACTCCTTCTACTTCTACTCCATCCAGTTCTGGTTCGCTCCAAATCAAGCACCCTACCAGTGAGTTCATCATCCAACCACATCCCAAAGGTGTTCTTTGGAAGTCATCTTTTAATGTGAATGCTAGAGGTGTGCAACATTACAATATTATTGAGGATTTAGCTCAGGCACCTTCGGCGATGTCTGCCTTGGAAGTTCTCCAATCCTATCCAACACAGCAGAAGTCACTGTTGTCTGCTATAGGTGCAATCGATCCTTCTGATTCGAGTTTGATTACTTTTGATCTAGAGAATCATGTGCCTCATCTTCCTCATCATATTTCATTTATGATACAGGTCCTTATCAAAGGAAAGACGATTCATCATACAGTTATTGATGAAGGTTCCTCTACCTACATCATGTCAGATTCATGTTGGAAATCCATTGGTTCTCCTTCTCTTAACCATTCTCCTAATACCTTGGAAGCCTTTGATGGCAGATGTTCGCGTCCATATGGTATTCTCATGAAATTTTCGATTACATTAGAAGGAAAGATTGTTGAATTAGAAGTAGAAGTTGTAGATGGAAATCTCACCTACAACCTTCTTCTCAGGCAAAGCTGGACCCACGCCATGTTTTGTGTGGTGTCTTCTTTGTTCTGTGTACTTAGTTTTCCTCATGAAGGAAAAAGTGTCATGGTTGATCAATTGTCCTTCTTTTCTTCTAGTTCATCAAACGACAATGTTCCTTACATGGGAAATACTAATATTCCTTACGAGAGTGTGGGGGAAGGTCTCTTCAAAGGCTCCACTTTAATGGGTACCTTTTCTCTCCCACCTTCGAATGTTCATTCAGTCAATATGATCTCAGACTCTACAGATCCTTGGATTATCCCTACCGATGATCAAATTCACTCATTTGGCAATGTTATGCCTTTAAGTCCATTGGAGATAAATTATCAAGAGATTGTCTTAGCTTAAATGGTTTCTTCAGAAAGTCATACTGTCTTCAGTATGAACCTGGACATTTTCATGCCATCTCCCTGGATGGGTTCTTGGGATTCTCCGGATCCTTTTAATGAGACATTCCCCACCAATGAGAGTATTGTTGAGGTCATGTATCTAGATGAAATTCCATGGAATGGTCTACTTCGTCATTCTTCTTTTCTTCCTCACCTCAATGAGATGCCTTCTTGTCTTGAAGTGTCTATTTCTAATTCTCCTACACCTCCACTTCAGACATTTGTCCTGGTGCATGATGTCTTGTCAGAGGGTAGTATGGGAAACATCATTGCTACAATGCCACTTGACATTTCCATTAAACCAGGAATTGTCAAGAACATTCATATTGGGGTTTCATGTTCTCCAGATGAGATCAGGATTTGTACTCATATTTTTAAATAATTCTGAGACGTTTTCCCCTGGTCATATGAGGAAATGCCTGGTATTTATCTAGCCATAGTAGTGCATGAGATTCCTATTTATCCTGGTGCTAAGCATGTTCAATAATGACTTCACCCTATGCACCCTTGAAAGGCTGCTACTATCAATGCAGAAGTAGAGAAGCTTTTGAAAGCGGGTTTCATTTATCCTATTCCATAGATGGATTAGGTATCCAATATCATCCCTATTGCCAAAAATCAGGGCACGATACATGTTTGTGTTGACTACCACGATATCAATCGCGTGTGTCCTAAGGACAATTATTCTACTCCCTTTATCGACAAAATCATCAATGAATGCACTAGGAGTGAGATTTTTTCATTCATGGATGGTTTTTGTAGCTATAACCATATTAACAATTTACCCACCGATCTACATAAAATGGCCTTTATCTTTCCATGGTATACTTTCTCTTATAAAAATATTCCTTTCGGTCTGAAGAATGATGGTGCTACCTTCCAATGAGCAATGTCTTATGCATTTCATGACATTGAACACATTGTTCAACCATACCTCAACAACTTTCCAACTCATCAAGCTAAACGTTGTGACCATCCAGATCACTTAAGAGCCATCTTTTTATGATGTCATCATTACAATATCCCTCTCAATCCACACAAGTGTATATTTTGTGTCAAGTATGGCCGGATCTTAGGTTTTGTGATGTTTCATGAAGGTATCAGGATTGATCCTTTCAAAGTTGAGGCCATAGTCAATTTACCGCCCTCTACATCACTACTGCAATTGCATAACCTACAGGAAAAGATAATTTTCTTTGTCGATTTGTCCCTAATTACATTGAACTTGCCAAGGGTTTTACTCGCTTACTTAAGAAGGGGATCCCTTTTGTTTGGGATGAAGTTCCCCAAAAATCCTTTGATGCTTTAAAGAACGTGCTTATTAGTTCTCCTTTACTACATCCCCCAGATTATCGCTCTGATTATTTCCTATATTTGGTTGTAACTCATACCACTATTTCTATCGTGTTAGTTCAGGATGACAACGACGGAAATGAGAACGTTTTTTATTATCTAAGCCGAAATCTTCTAGATATTGAGTCTCGATATGCTCATGTTGAGAAGTTTGCCTTGGTGGTAGTGCATGTCATCCAAATATTTAGACACTATATCGTTTTACGAAAAACCATTGTGATATCTGATTGTAACCCCATCACATATATTCTAACTCATCAACTACTAGGGGGAAAGTACTCCAAATGGATCGTGATCCTGCAGGAGTTTTATTTGGAATTTACTACTACCAAATCAAAAAAATTGCTCGTCTTTGCTGGGTTGATTTGTGCCCTTCTCTCTACAAGCACTCTAACTAATTTTATTGAGCAGATACCCAATGAAACTTTGTTTTTGATCAGAAGTTTGGACCCATGGTATGGAGACATTATCTTTTATCTCCAAACCCAGAATTTTCGATCTGAGTTCTCCCGATCCAACTGACACCACATTTGGCATCAGTCCCAACCCTATCAGATCCTCGGTGATACATTGTATCGGGTCGGTGTGGACTATGTTCTTCGTAGATGTCTCACCCTTGAAGAGGCTAAGCAGGTCTTAAATGATTTCCACTCTAGTTCCTGTGGTGGTCATATGTATGGATATGCCACTACTCAGAAAATCCTTCGCGCCAGTTATTTATAGCCTTCTATCTTCAAAGACTTCATTCTAGTTGTCCAAAAATGCCATATTTTCAGCCACAAACAGTGCGCCCCACCTGCACCCCTACACCCAGTAATTACTGTTGGCCCATTTTCGAAATGGGGCATTTATTTCATGACATGTAACCCTTGCTTGGTCGGGGGGCCTCGTTATATCATCGTCATTGTCGACTATTTTACTAAATGGGTTGAGGTAATGCCTACATACAATGTTGATGGTATTAATGTTCCTCAGTTCCTTTTTAACCACATCATACCACATTTTGGTATCCCTCAAGCTATCATGACTAACCACGAATAACATTTTCGTCAGCACATGATGGTAGAGATGACTGCTTAGTTGGGCCTTCGACATGATAGCTCAACTCCTTATTACCCACACATTAATGGCCAGGTTGAATCTGTTAAGAAAGTTTTGATTACTATGCTTTAGTGTACCATTGGGAAGCACGGAAAGGATTGGTATTTAATGCTATTCTCAACTCTTTGGGTTTACAAAACTTCTATTAAGATGACCACTAGATTCACTCCATTCCAGTTGGTGTATGGTTTTGAGGCAACTCTTCCAACTGAATGCGAAATCCCTTCACTTAAGCTAGCTATCGAACTTCTTTTGAATACCTTGCCTCAAGAGGAGAGGCTACTGTATCTTGAGAGACTTGACGAGACTCATCGCATTGCTATGATGGTCATCCAAGCTCAAAAGAAGCAAGTCAAAGCTCATTTTGACCAAACCGTTTCTCCTCGCACTTTTGCTAAAGGAAACTTGGTCCCTCTTTATGATCAAGACAACGATAAATTGGGGGTAGGCAAGTTCAAACCCATGTGGCATGGGCCCTACATTGTCAAGTGTGTCTTATAGAAAGGTGCCTATAAGCTATGTGATTATGAGGGAAATGCATTGTCGCAGCCCCATAATGGGTTGTATCTCAAAAATTATTATGCATGAAATTCGTGTAATAACTTTTTACATTAGTGTGTTAATTCGTTAGTGTGCTTTTTTGGTTTTTGGTGTGTTTGTTTTCTTTCTAGACATGTGTTTCTCTGCTTACCCTATGTTCCACTCGATTGCGGATTTCATCAAGTCATTACATTGCTTTTGCTGATGGTGCTTGTCATAGCACAAGGAACCTCTCTTTTGTAGCATGGGTACTATATGACCCTAATGGAGAGCTGATTAAATTACAAGGTATCTTCCTTGGTCAAACAACCAATAATATTGTTGAATATAGTGTAGTTATTGAACTCTTGTCAGAGGAAGATGCTCTTGGAATTAGGGATTTATTTGTCAAGTTGGATTCGCAGCTTGTTGTGTTACAATTAAACAATCATTACTCAGTGAGAAATCCACAAATATTGTGTATGTATCTACGTGTTAGATTTCTGGAAATAAATTTTGATTACATTACATATCAACATATTCCACATAATTTAAATACATTAACCGATGCATTAGAAAATTTTGTTCTTGATAGGCATTTTGCATCATTTATAAAATTGAATCATGTTATGAACACATAAGTAGAAATAAAACATGCATATATATATATATATATATATATATATATATATATATATAATATATATATATATATATATATATATATATATTATATATATATATATATATATATATATATATATATATATATATATATATATATATATATCGCATCTGTCGGAGTGTTTACATTAACATGTCAAAAACTAGAGTGTTCTAAGACACTTGGCTTTCAAAGCCTATAAAATGTGTAAAGAACTAGATAAACTATCAAACTGTATGGTGCTCATGATATCATGAGACCACCCTGATCACTAGACCTAGCAGTCAACGCAACCTCGCAGATACTCCCACAATATGTCTTTGGAAACACAATGGAACATCATCGATAGTGGCATAATCTAGAACACCTCGAGTTATTTCCTCCAGATTTCACTCCATCTCGACTAAGGGGTCAACCCATTCTTCGTAGTCTGCACCCACTATCAGATGAGCAACTCGTCGTGCTATTAGCGACATGCCTAGTGGTCTCTCTAGTCCCATATCTACACATTTATCATAAGTTGAGTCACAGTTTACATTTTTACAAAAAACCATTAAACTTGAAAAAAATCCAAAAAACAAGTTTTTACCTGCATCGGTCCACTGTTCACCTAGTGGCAGAGGTAGATCTGGATCCCACCTAAAATATGTTCCAACATAAGCGTAGTCATCCACCACAACTAGTTGGAATTCTAGCCAAGTAAAGAACTGTGGTGTATAATGCATATGCTAACTCATGCCTCCTCGAGGGATGAGCTGGGTCCATCTCACAAATCTCGGATCTCGGGGGGTAGGATCTGGTACTTCTGCCAACTGATACCAGAATAGGGGCACTTGCTCCAAAAATAAGGTCACCAATATGGAACTGAACCCAAATTGCTTCAGGTGTCCATGCTTCCTCTTGGTTAGTTTACCTTTCATGTTTGCCAAAAGTCATCCACACCAATTTAAGACAATGGGGGTCAAGCATGTAATAGCATATTGGAATTGGGATTTTGAAGCCTCATGCAAGGCTTGCGTGCCGAATATGCATACCATAGTGAACAAAATTGTTCTTAGGACGAGGTTGTTGGTGATTGTCGCAATCTTCACCTTACCTCCATTGGTTATTTCGGCACCAGGAAAATACCTCTGGACTAAATACCTTGTACTCTCACCTCCTTGGCAAGTTCCAAAGAGTTGAACTACTTCCCCTCATCAGGAAAATCCCGTGATGACGTAGATATCCATCTCCTCCAGTTCTAGTTCCTGGCCTTTTATGATGAAGTTCTCTCGATCTACATCCTAGAGACTAATCGGATAGGGTAGAAACTCCATCTGATCCCTCAACCCTATGGTCCTAAAGAATTTTAGCAGCCTACAATTCCTCAAAGCATTTATTCATTCTGAATCTTGACCTACTTGAAAGTCTTCGGCTGCATGGCCTCTTTCTTTCCACTCCAAGACCATATTCTCCTGCAAAAAAACATTTAAACACTTATTAATGCCTTTTCCATTGATCAAAATCATCATCTTTTTGCTTAAAAGAGAGTTATATTTCTTTAAATCTACCCTCGGTGCCATCGCGCCTATTTTTACAAAGAGTGTGATGGCGTCACGTGAGCATTTAGGCTTGAGCGGGATCATCGTGGGTCCAATGACCATACCCGTGATGGTCGTCAATGCCCTAAATTTTTAAAATCCTCATTTCTAGCATAAAAATCACCATTTAAAATGCATAAATATGTAATAAAATGCAAGAGCAAGGATGAGGTTCTTACCTCTCGCTGGCAGTTCCTGAAACGGTACCCTAGATCTCCTGCAACAACCATTGGAAAATCAAGAGAATTAGGGCACAAAAAACACTTTCAAAGCTCAGTTTTATAAAATGGTAAAAAATGAAATTACTTTTACCTATTTATAAGTTTTGAAAGTCATTTTGTCAATATTTCTCGTAATATTTTAATATTTTCTCTCGACATCGGTGATGGGTGTGTTTCTTGTGTAGTTACAAGTGCCTTGAATGTGAACATTGATCATTATTCATCGATTCTAGGAGTTTTATTTTATCTCTTTTTCGGACTTATTAAACAAATGAAAAAGGAACCCTTTTGGAGTCATATTTTAGCTCTTTTCTAACTCTCAAAAACTATAAAGATTGTCGAGTACTCGTCATTTTGAACTTGTTAAAGTAAATGAATCGATGTTACCTCAGTATACGTTTACCCCTTCTTCGGGTTGAGATTAACTATTTACAAAAAAGGTACACCTTGGTCAACATGGTCAAGAGGTTCCCTTGGATATTGTTTTCTACATTTTTGGGTTCGAGGGACAAATTACGAAAAGGGACATGTTGGAGTTTTCCTTTCCGTTGCTTTTTCAAACTCTCTAAATGTGAAAAATATATCAATCTATTCTTACATCGAGCTTGTTAAAAACTTTACGATGAAAGACTAGTCACCATGATGAGATCGAGCTTCTCCTTCCTAGGGCTCATAAAACTTTCTAGGATGGATTCATCCGAAGAATGAACTTATATGACAAGCATATTCTATCCCCTTCAATCTTGTGATAAAAATACTTGGGGTACTCGCTAGAAATAGCGAGGAAAAGTGAAGATGAGACATCCTTTGTATAGACAGCATGTCACTCTTGAACATGACACTCTTCTGCTCTCATGTTGGATTTGGAATATCCTCACTTGGTCACTTGTCCTCCCGGGTTTGGGTGATCCATTTTTCCTCTCATTTGACTATTCCACACTATCATCATGACCTTTAGTCCTATGTTGAGTTAGATGCTACCACACTCTGGAGTCGTGTCACCAATATGTTCAAGATAATTCCAATTTGCAGTTATTTACCTATATATTGTTTGAGTCATTGATACAGTCTTGATTATTATTCCACTTTATTCCTTGTTTCATGTCGATGATGGGGGATTCATCATTTCCCTCCTTTGATGGGTCACTTCCTAACGATTTTAGCTCATTATCCAGGAAGATGACTTAGCAACTCCCTTTCAGTACCTTTGAGATGGCATGCCCTAATGGCTAGTTCTTCGCATTTGATGATAGGTCTTCATTATTTGTTATGAAACCAGCTCATAGAAAGATAGAAAAGATAGAGCAACGCCTTAGAAATAAGCCTCTTCGAGGGGACAACCTCCTTTACATTCCACAAATGAATAATTCTTGGATGCTTCAAATGACAAAACCTCCTTTCTATATATAGGAGTCTAAGAGGTCACAATATAACCAAGCTGACCTAAAAATAATAATATAAAGGCAAAAAAATAACAATATAGGGATTCTATGGGGCACAGTAATAATGATATGGGGACAATAGGGGCACAACAATATTAATAAGGGATACAACTACAATAGCAATGGGGCAATCACTAGTATTATAGGGACCTAACATGCCCCTCCCCTTCAAAAAAGTGTTGTCCTCAATGCTTGAGTAGTTATGGATGCTTCTGTATAAAATTCTCATTCTCCCATGTGGAATCTTCGGTGGATAAGCTCTTCCACTTGATGAGATACTCCGAAATTGATCGATGTCATAGTTGTCGAGTTCTTGTTTCTGTGACTGCTTATGGTTCCAATATAATTTTTTCCTTCCTCATCAAGTTCTGGAAAAATTGTTTGAACTGGGAGCCTATTGCCTATAACCTTCTTTAAACATGAAACATGGAAAACTGGGTGTACTCGAGAAGTTGCAGGAAGCTCTAATTTGTATGCCATAGTATCAATCTTTTGCAACACCTTGTACGGACCATAATACATTGGTGATAATTTATTATCCTTCTTAGCTTGCTTGAGGGACATTTATTTATATGGTTGTAGCTGTAGGAATACCCAGTCATCTACATCAAAAATTCTTTCCCTGCGATGTTGATCTCCCTGTTGCTTCATTCTATTCTATGCCAACACGAGGTTATCCTTTAAGAGTTGGAGAACTTGTTGTTGATGCTCGATGTGATGTTCCACTGCTTGAACCTTAGATTTTTCTCTTAAATATGATGTGATTGATGGTGGTTGGTACCCATAAAGTGCCATAAATGGGGTCTTTTTTGTTGCTGTATGGAAGGAAGTGTTATACCACCATTCAGCCAGAGGCAACCATTTGACCCATTGTGTCTGTTTATCAGATACAAAGCAACGAAGTTATCCTTCCAAACATTTGTTTACTATCTCAGTTTGCCCATCAGATTGAGGATGATAAGATGAGCTATGAGCTAACTGAGTACCAAGACAAGAAAATAATTCTGTCCAAAAATTTCCAGTGAAAAATGGGATCTCTGTCACTTACAATAATCTTTGGGTTTCCATGTAGCTTTTGAATTGTTTCCATAAATGCAGTAGAAACTGTACTGGCTATAAATGGATGTGATAATGCACAAAAGTGTGCATACTTGGTAAGTCTGTCAACTACCACCATGATGACACTCTTTCCTCAGACTTGGGTAAACCTGTGATAAAATCCATTGAAACTCCTCCCAACGTTGGCTTGGAATGGATAAAGATTGTAATAGACCTAGCGTCTTAATTGTTTCAACTTTATTTTGTTGGCAAAACAAACATTCCGCCACAAACTTTTGAATATCCGATTTAAGGCCATCCCAAAGAAATTCCTTCTTAACCCTGTGGTAAGTTTTTAAAAATCCTGAGTGCCCTCCTGAGGGAGAAATGTGCAATTCCATAAGAATGTTTTGTTTGAGTTGGGAATTCTTACAGAGGTATAAGTGATCTTTGTACCATAACGAATCATTTTTCTAGCTAAATGTATCAGATGTACTGGAATCTTGTTGTAACTTTTGAATAAGTGCCCACGCTTCTTCGTCATTCTTCCATTCCTCCCTTGCTTCATTTATCCAATCTGGTTGGATAATAGAAATGGCACACAACAATGCTTCCAAATCCTCATCCTTTCTTGAGAGTGCATCTAGCACCACATTTTGCTTCCCTTTTTTGTAGATGATTTCAAAGTCATAACCCAACATCTTTATGACCCACTTTTGTTGCTCTTCAGAGGATAATATTTGTTCTAAAGTATTTAAGGCTATCATGATCCGTTTTTACCTTGAAGTGTCTTCCCATTAGGTAGGGTCGCCATTTCTTAAGTGCATGGAGTATTGCCAACATTTCCTTCTCATAAATAGCTTTGTGTAAAATTTTTCCCTTGATTGGACGACTTTCAAAAGCAATGGGTCTTTCATCTTGCATTAGAACAACACCAATTCCATTTCCTGAAGCATCACATTCCACAATAAAGGTTTTTGTGAAGTCTGGTGTAGCTAAGACCGCGGTGCTTGGCACATTGCCTCTTTAAGATGTCGAAGGCCTTTGTTGTTTCCGGAGTCCATGAAAATGCATCTTTCTTCAATAATGTTGTTAGAGGTGCTGCTATTCTCCCATAATTCTTAACAAACTTGCGATAATACCCTGTCACCCCAAGAAATCCTCGCAGATGCTTTATGGATGTGGGAATTTTCCATTCCTTAATGGCTTTAATTTTGCTAGGGTCTACCTTAACTCCTTCATGAGATACAATATGACCCAAATATTCCACCTCCTGGACTCCAAAGAAACATCTGGATATTTTTGCATATATGTTTCTCCTCCAATAGTTGTAACACCCTGTTAACGTGTTCAACATGATCCTTCCAAGAATTGTTGTAGATTAGTATATCATAAAAAAATCCTAACACAAATTTTCTAAGGAATGGTTTGAAAATTGAATTCATCAAACCTTGAAATGTTGAAGGTGCATTGGTAAGGCCAAAAGGCATGACCAAAAATTCATAATGACCCTCATGAGTTCTAAATGTTGTTTTTTGGAATGTCTTCAATCTTCATTCTGAATTTGGTGATATCCTGAATGAAGATCCAACTTGGTGAAGTAAATTGATCCATGCAATTCATCCAGTAATTCATCAATGACAGGAATGGGAAACTTATCTTTAATAGTGAGCTTGTTGAGCTCCCTATAATCCGGACACATGCGCCATGATTCATCCTTCTTGTGCACCAATACTACTGGAGCAGAGAAAGAACTTTGACTCAGTTGAATTATACCAGCCTCTAGCATCTGCAACCATACATTCAATTTCACTCTTTTGGGCATAGGGATATCTGTACAGCCTGATGTTTGGAGAAACACTTCTTGGAATCAAATGAATAGCATGATCATGATCACGAATAGGTGCGAGAACTTTTGGAGTCTTAAAGACCTTGGAATGATTGTCCAAGACTTTTTGGAGATTTGGAGAAATAGGTGATTTCAATGTGGAAACATCTAGTGAACATAATTGTGCAATTACACCTCATTATTCATTTTTTAGAAGCTTTGTCATACTATTAGAGCTGATTCTCTTTCATGGTTTCCCCATAATACCCCTTAATTCAACTTCCTTTCCTTCCGTAGAAAATTTCATGAAAAGTTCTTGTAAGTTAAAAGCTATTGTACCCAAGTATTGTAGCCATTGGACTCCTAATACAACATCAACACCTCCCATTAGAATGGAAAGCATTGGGCTATTCAATACATATTCTCCCATGGATAGCTTGATATTATGGCACTTTCCAGAGCAATTTAT
>APFE031619424.1:0-15528 GCA_000404065.3 Pinus taeda | reverse complement strand
AGAAGGATTGCTCTTACTTGTTTTGTTTGTCACTAGAGAGTCTTAGACTCCTAGGGAGGTTAGTTTTGTCAACAAAAATAACTCTTTCCGCATGACATTGAGAGTTGAGGCAGTTTAGTCTCAGGATACCATTGTTGTTGATATTAAGGGAGGAGGTGGTTTAGTCTCTGGATTCTCTTGTTGCTTAAAGAGAATAGAAGGCACTAGGTTCTTGTCGAGTTTGGAAAACCAAACCAGTGTGTATACATGGTTAAAGAGAATAAAAGGAATTTGGTGCTTGCTGGGTTTGGCAACCAATTCAATGTGTGTATGAAAAGGATTTAGAATAAATGAAGGATGAAAAGAATCATTAAAAGATAAATATCGGTATTTTATTTCAGTTTTAATTATGATTTATGATGGTTGCATGTGATTTATGATGGTTTCTTTTGAGATTATTGGATGTGATATGTTTATACGTGATGATTTGATAAAGAGCTAATTTGATTTGCAAGTGACAGAAAGTTAATAGAATTGCAGGTGTACCTTATTGAGGGGCCACCAATGAGGTAGTCTTTGAATTAATTTCAATTCCTTTTTATTCCAATGGAAATTATGTGCTTGGTATAGGAAAGCAAGGACATGCCCAGTTGGGTGGTTGAAACTGACAAGCAAGGAAGGTTATTTTTACATGTGTGATTTCCTAGCTATTTTGTGAATGCATGGCACATGCGTTTGTATATTTGGTTCTATTGTTGTCATTGACATGGGTTTTTCTGAGTGTGACAGTGGTTTCAGCCTTTCCTTGCCATTTTTGGATAGCCATGGTGTGATGGAGTCCTTTTATTTGGTTAAGCTTTGGATTGCTGAAAGATTTTGGAACCTAGTGAGCTGGTGTCAGAAAATCTCCCAAGGGTTGGGGGTGGAGGTGTTTTAATCTCCGAGAATCCCTTGACAGGTGGGTGGAGACAAGAAAATTCATCAAGGTATTGGTGAAGAAATTCTAAGGCATCCAAGGTTGTTTTGGGCATTGTGATATCTTGACCAGTTTTGGTGGGATCACAGTAGCCTGAGGGTGGAGGTGGTCTAATCTTTAGGAATCCCTTGTTATTTATGTCTTAAGTCCCACATTCATGCTTGGAATATGGCATGAGGGTTATTGGCTAAAATAAATATTTAGTTCAAGTCAATCTATGGTCGGGTGTTACACGAAAATCCCTGACTTGGTTGGCTTTTTCATTTGTTGATAATAGCTCTTTTCCTCTTGTATTTTATGAGTACTTGTACTTTTTATTATGTGGCTTTTATGGTTTTTCTATCATGGTTATTATTATGGTTATATGTTGGTTATAAGCATGGTTCTATAACAGGTTCTAGTTATGGCTCTTGATATGTTTTGATTAGTTTATGAATGGTTAATGAATGCATGGGATAACAAATGTTATTGCAACTATTATGAGAGGGAATTAGACCTTCTTGGTGATTCTCATATAAGTTTCAGACCCCTGCATTCAGATATGCATTCATGACCTGTAGATTACTTGTTCACCTAATGTTTAACAAAATGATTGTCATGGTTAGGCCTAGTTAGGTCAAGTCCTTGATCAAGTTTTGTATGAATGGATTTTTCCTGATGTTATTTACAATTCTAGAAAGTCTCATTAAGTTCTAGGCAGTGTTCTAGAGGCTAACCTGAAATGGTGGCTTAGAATATGAGACCGAACCCACTGAACTGGAATTTTTGGGCCATACTTGTGCCCTAGTAGGCTTATGCATGTGGTTGGAGGCCTATAACTGCATGGAGGCCTTGTCATGCATGCGGTTGGGAGCCCAAGTCACTAAAAAAGAAATCCATCTCATGGTTTGGGCACTGCGAGTGGTTGTTTAGCTATTGGGTGTCCTGTAGCTCTTGAGGAAAGTGAGAAAAGTTCCAGTTTGTCAACTCCACTTACTTAACTGTAATTAGGAGGTTGGGTCATGTCATAGCATCCCTCAACTGATGTTTACCCTAGAAGGCTAGTGAAACTGGGTAAATGTGGGAGGAGTGGTTACAGATAAGTCTGTTAATGGAAGTGAACCTATTGATTTCTCTACACATGCTAAAAGGAGAAGAGGTTCAAAGTAAAAAAAAATGAAGATGATCCAATTGCAACAAGTTTGGCCACTATGCTAGAGAGTTTCCTCACAAGAAGAATCCTCCAAGGGATAACAACAACAGTCAAAGAAACAATAGCTCTAACTATAAAGGAAAATGGAATGCCTGTGCTACTCGAGAAGGAAATAATTGACCTCCCAAGAGAACAAGAAATTCCAGGTGTGATCAATATAATGTTGTTGAAAAACAAGATGGGTATTATCGTATTTATGTTTTATCTACTGCCTCTCCTCTTGACACCTTGGATCAGTGGTTAATTGATAGTGGAGCCTCAAGGAATTTCATGGGATATAATAAGGTTCTCTCAAATTTAGTTGAGAGGAAGAATAATATAAATATTATTCTTAGAGATAATTTCACCTAACCCATGAAAGGAATAGGAATTGTTACTCTTCACTTTAACTATGATAAAACCATACATCTTCAAGATGTTTTGTATGTGCCCGATTTGAAGAAGAATTTGGTATCTATTTATGCAATGGAGGATAAAGGATTCAAGGTATCTTTCACTCACGGAAAGGTACATGCATAGAATAATAACTTTAGATATTATTTTACTCTTTTTTTTAGGGTTGATGGTATTTAGCAAGTTGGTGGAAGTCATTTGGGAGCTTTGGAAAATGACACCTCTATTCAGTTGGAGCTATGGCACTGAAGATTTTCTAATTTACATTTCAAAGACTTTTCAAGTGTAAGGAATATGGCCATAGGTATTCTTGAATTTCATATGAATCATGAAGGAGTTTGTCAAGGTTGTACAGTAGGGAAACATACAAAGGGGCCATTTCCTTAAAGTGAGAGCAAGACAACTAATATTCTTCAATTGATTCATTCTAACATGGTTAGTCCTTTTCCTATGAATTAATTGTGAGGATACTTATACTATGTGATATTTTTGGATGAATTCACCCCAAAAACTTGGATTTATTTCTTGAAGAAGTAGGATGAAGTATTTAGATGGTTTTTCTCTTTCAAATAATTGGTGGAGAATCATACAAGAAAGAAGATCAAGACATTGAGAACTGATAATGGAAACGAATATGAATCTAATGAATTCAATGACTTTTTCAAAGAGGTGGGTATTAAAAGGGAGCTCACCATTTCATACAATCCACAAAAAAATGGAGTTTCCGAGAGAAAGAATCATACAGTTATGGAAGCCACCCCTGCCATGATTCATGATCAAGGCATACGGAAGTTTTTATGGGTAGAAGCTGCAAACATTGTTGTGTACAATCAAAATAGGAGTCCTCTTCAAAGCTTGGATTTCAAGACACCCGAAGAAATATTCACTAGTAACAAACTTGATGTTGCACATTTTAGAATCTTTGGTTGTCCTATATATTTTCATGTTCCAAAAGAGAAAAGGAACAAGTTGTAAGCTTCTAGGAAGAAAGGTGTATTTGTTGGATATAGTGAAGATTCAAAGGCATATCAAACTTATGTACTTGTTCATAGAAATGTAGTAGTAAGTAGAGATGTTACCTTTGATGAAGAATCTGCCCTCATAAAAGCAAGGGATCTCCCCATCACAAGAAAGGATGATGGTGTTACTAAGAGTCAAGAAGAACCTGTGATGGATGAACCTATGCCCAATGTTGATGGCCTGATGGATCCACTTGATCCACCTCCTTATGATCCCTCTATCTCAATAAAAAGTCCACTATGGCTTTGAGATACACTTCAATATGCATAAAATCATATTGCCCTAAAAGGAACTTTTAGAGAAAGTGAGAAGCCTACCAAGTATCAAGGATACTTAGCTTCCATGAGTACTATCATTCAAACTAAACCTTTCACTTTCAAAGAATTTGTGAATCACCAAGTATGGAAATATGTTATGGATGAGGAATATGAGTCAATCATGAAGAACAATGTTTGGTAAATGGTGCCTAGACCCAAGGACAAGTCCATTGTCACTTCGAAATGGATCTACAAGATTAAACATGGAGCTGATGGAAGTGCTGAGAAATGCAAGGCAAGGTTAGTGGCTCATGGCTTCTCACAAAAGGAAGGAATCAACTATGATGATATTTTTGCTCTAGTTGCCCAAAACACCACTATACGATCCATAATTTATCTTATTGCAAATCAAGGATGGAGCCTGCACCAAATGGATGTCAAGACTGAATTCTTATATGGATCACTTAAGGAATAAGTCTAATTGGAACAACCTCAAGGGTTTGAAGATCGGGATAGAAAAACTCATGTATGCAGGTTGAAGAAATCCCTCTATGGGTTAAAGCAAGCCTCTAGGGCTTGGTATGAGAGGATTGATAGCTATCTCATGAAACTGGGATTTACAAGGATCGATGTTGATCCAAACTTATACTTCAAGGTTGAAAAGGACATGCCACTTATTTTGGTCTTATGTGTTGATGATATATTTATTATTGGCACAGACCCTCTCATTTATCAATGTAAGAGGGAGTTGACTTCTAAATTTGAGGTGAAGAACCTAGGATTGATGCATTACTTATTAGGCTTGGAGATCTGGTAAAATCCAGGTGATATTTTCCTTTCTCAAATAAAATATATTGTGAAATTGTTAGAAATATTTAGCATGATGGACTGCAAGTCTATGACTACACTGATGAAATTGAATTTCAAGAAGCTATGTGGAAGTGTTGTTGGTCCAATTTTGGAAAATTATACTGAATATGGATAACTTGTGGGAGCATTGATATTCTTGGTGAACACACAAACAGACATATGATTTGTTGTTAATAAATTGAGTCAACTTATGGTTGAGCCTCATCATATTCATTGGGTTGTTGTAAATAATCTTATGAGATATCTTTATGGTACTATCGACCATGGACTAAGGTACATTGTCAGGGAGAGTACATGGATATACTAATGTCAATTGTCCTAGCAGTGTGGCGGATAGAAAAAGAACATATGTATGTTGTTTCTCTTTGGGATATGCTTCCATCTCATGGATGAGCCGAAAACAAAATTTTGTTGCACTAAGCACCATTGAGGTTGAATATATTGCAGCTAATATGGCTTGTTGTGAAGCTATTTGTTGAGGAATCTCTTCAGTGAGCTATTTGAGAATGTGTTGGATATCACCATAATTTATTTTGATAATAAAAGTGGGATTCGCCTTTCATATAGTCCTATTTTCCATGACCAATCCAAGCATATTGATATTAGGTATCATTTTATCCTAGATATGGTACAATGGGAGCAATAAGGTTCCAACACATCGTGATGGATGAACAAGTTGTTGACATCCTCACAAATCCTTTGGTAAAGGCCAAGTTATTATCCTTCACAGAGATACTTGGATTCGTGGAAATACCCTCCCATGAGGGTCCTAGTTGAGTTGGACATGGGGCTCTGGGAGCTCCTGAGGGCCTGGGTACTTTTAGAGATTTATGAGCACAGGGTGAGTAGCTCACCTTCCCCTGTGTAGTACATACCCTAGAAAGTGAACATAGGGTGAGTTGTTCACCTTCCCCTATGGATTAAATTATATGAAAATAGAGTGAGTGGTTCACCTTCCCCTATGGAAACTGTAGCATACATCCTACCCTTGTAGTTTGGGACTCTTGGGAAGTACCTCTCATTTGGCTAATTAGTTGAGAAAAGTGGTTAGGGTTAATTAGTACTACCGATGGACGCATCGGGTACTATTGTATTCCCTATGACTAGGATGCATGATGTTCAACATCTTGATTACTAAGGATAAAGCCTCGAAGGGGTTTTATCCCTAGACGTGAGGACTTGCCTCTGTCATTTTGGCAAGAGTGGCAGGGTCTTGCGACCCACCCTCTTTCAGTATTTTTTTATTGGACTATGATATCAATATTCAGCAGAGACGAGACAAGTTTCAGAGATGACACATGATGGACATGATAACATAGCGACGGATGAATGGTGACAGGTGGAATTCTTTCGTAGTTGAGAGGGAGTGTTAAAGAGTGCAACTAGGAGTCAATTCCCCTCCCTAGAAGCCTTTTATGAATTTTATATAATATATATATATAATATATATATATATATAATATATATTATATATAATAATATATATATATATTATATATATATATAGAAATAGATATAGATATAAGATTTATATTATTCATAACAATAATAATAATAATCATAAATAATGAATAATTAACTAATAATTAGTGTTGAAGAGTCATGTCTCACATGATCATTCGTTGAAAATAGCTCATAATCATGTAAATAACATATTTACAATAAGTTACTACCCACCATAATTTAAGAAAGTATTTGTGTAAAAGATGGAATAAGGAAAAATATGTAAATAAATATACTTACCACGATTTACTTCCCACCATTATTTACGGGTTCTTCAACACTTTAACAAAAATGGGTAAAAGTGCAAATGTGCAAACTTACTATAATTTAATTTACAGATATATGTGATCTAATTTACAAAGAGACATGTCTCTTGTGTATCTTGAGGATAAAATTCACTTGAAACTTTTCATTTTACACAATTCACTTATCATCATATCTTCTTGTACTTATTTTTTATGTTCTATCTACAATCACTGTCAATGAGTATCTAAAGTGAATGCTACTAAAGATTTAATGTGATTGATATTAGAATCTAAATTAAAGTTGTTATTGGGCTAATAATAAATTTAACTAATTTTTGCAAGCATAGAACATACCATCAAATTTAACACAAATCCATGTCATCGATACCATGGTTCCTTTCGTTCAATTGTTCAGTTATCCTCATCACAACAATCATTGACATTATATGTCCAACCATCAGTTTCTCAGCCTTAAATGCAACTGCACGATAGTCAAGCACTGCAACATGTTATTTTTAATTTGCAGTAGCACCATTTGAAAGAAATATAAACAACATTATGAAGGTGCATTTGGAATAATAGTCACGATGTAATATAAGCCTCATTATTGCAGATTCGTACTCAAGAAGCAATGGTGCTTTTCATTTGACTTGTTTCAATAAACTCAAAAATCTTATTAGAAATTTCAATAGTCCCATCAATTTATACAATAGTTTGGGAAACATTGGCAATCGTCACAACTAGCTACACAACAACAACAAAGTAGCCATTGATGCTAAAATTATTATTTCAAATCTTCAAGAATTTTAGATAGTAATCATAACCTATTCATTCTGATTCACAAAGAAAAAAATAAACGTGACCACAGATATAACAAGAGAGTGTCATTGTTCTTAATTACAATGCAATGTATAAATTGTCAAAATTTGCCTTAGTATAGAACCTTCTTCGCATTATTCTTGATCATACACATCTATATCTTTGCTTTGTCATCAATGACAATATCTCAACAATCTCCCCTTTTTTCATTGATGGTGATAAACCTACCATGGCTCCCCCTATCTTTGTGCTTCTCTTTTTTATCTCCCCATTTCACATCAATGAAAGTGGAAACCTTTAAAGTTCTCCCCTTGTTTTACTTCCCCTGCAATGATACCTTTCTCTTTTTCAAGCTTCTCAATCCTTTTCTGCAGCTTCTTCTAGTTTATGTTATAACGTCTTTCAACTTGACAATTATCTCTAATAATTTTACATTCTTATTGGTATTCCATCATTCGATAATTATATCGAAATACATCACCCATATAACACATTAGTATAGTGATATCATAAAGAGACATATGCATAAGAGCATGTTGTAGTTGCTACAACCCCCCTCCAATCTTTTTCCCATGCCTTGATTTTGGAGCCTGTTAGACTCCGTCTTATGTCAGTGTGAGATTGATTCTTCTTCAAAACCCTGTTTTGAAGAAGAAATCATTAAATGTGTTGTTTTAGAATATGTAATTTATTCTCCAGCTCTTCAAATGGTAGCAGTTTTCCAGATAATGTGTCAGTATGCCTGAGGAGTTTTTTAAAATAGGCCGGGATGCAGTGTCATATGTAGAGTCGCTTATAGAATCCATCATGGGAGGATTGGAAGGGCTTATCAATATTCTGGATTCTGAAAGTGGGTTTTGGTTCCTTAGAATCCAAAGCTCCTACCAGAGCAAGCAGCTATTCGCATGAATCATGCAGCCAATGTTGCCATGCCTTCTACCAAGTCAATGAAGAGCAGTTCAGATTAGCCTTTGCCAGGAAAGGAGAGTGAACCTGCAAATAAAGATACCATTAAAATGTTGGAGGCTGCAGTGCAAAGGTTGACAAGTCTCTGCTCAGTGTTGTATGAAATGGAGTCAATATGTATTCTGAACCATGTATTTGTTCTAAGAGAGTACCTGAGGGATTGTGTACTAAACAACTTCAAGAAAAGGTTGATTACAATTTTAAAAATTGATAGGGACCTTCAGCGGCCTTCTGTTCTGGAGTCATTGGTTCACCGTCATATGAATATAGTTCATCTGGTTGAACAGCATGTAAGTATGGATTTAACTCAGGGTATGCGGGAAGGTGTTGTTGTGTGAGGCATTTTCTGGACCCATACATGGTTTGCATACTTTTGAGAAACCTGTACAGAACACAGGCACAGCGATTTCAAATTATCTGTTATTGGTACCTAGAGAATGTTGTTAAAGATGTAAATGGTGCTTCTATTTTATTTACACCTATAGATAAGTGCTTCAAGAGTGCAAGACCAGTTGGGGGGTACTTTGCTGAGGCGGTAACAGGCCTTTCCGAACTCAAGGCTTTTGTTCGGTTGTTTGGTTCATATGGTTTTGATAAACTTGATGGTATCATTCGAGAGCATCTGACTGCTCTTTTGAGCTGCATCGATACTACATTACGTTCCAAAAAGGAATATCTTGAGGTCCTCTCTACACGTATGCATGATTGGAGGGAAAGGAATTATTATTTGAAACAGGTTCATGAGTTAGAGCCTCTGATTAACTTTTCAATTCAGGTAGGACAGGCATTGTGCTTTAGTTCTCTGTTAGCTGAAGCTACTGGACAAGTCCTTGATGCAAATACTCCTCTGCTATTCTCACTATTGTCAGACTTCACGAAACACTTACCAGCTTCTCTGCCGGAGAGAGAAGATATTCGGAATCTGATGCATTGCTCAGTTGTCTAGTGTGCTTTACGACTCTTTGTATTGACTGCCAAAGACATGAAATATGTGTAACTCAGTACCGGGTTATGTTTGTTATGAACTGTAAAGTTGTCGAAAACTAGAGATTACGCAGGCCTGCAGAAAGCATGAGGCAGAAAAAAGATTGTAAGAAACGAAGCAATCAATACAACAAAAATTGTAACAGCTTGCCTGAAGATGCAAATAAAAATTAGGAGATGGAGTTTTCAAGCCAGTTTGTTGTTCTGTTTGTGAGACAGAAGTTGCAGTACTCGATGAAAATGAGATTTATCATTTTTGTTAATGTCATGCCAAGTCATGCTTAGTTCAAAACAGCACTGATGTAGTTGAATTATCAATCCTAAATCAATGCCTTTACCAGAGATGTGAGTGGCGCGATTATGCTGCAGTTGCCATTGGGTCATTAGATTTTGGAACCTATATATTCATATTTCTGAATGGGGATTTATTGTTGTAGTCGTGAAAGGCCCAGTTCCATAGATTCTGCTTATATTTTCTATCGCATCGTGGTTACCGACAGTCATGTCCAGTTATGAAAGTTCAGGTTAAATGATAAAGACAGGAAGGTGTTGGAAGAGGAAGAATGGGATCGTTTTTCCCAGTTTTGGGGAACTGCGATTGAACCCAACCTAGCAAACGAAAAAGACGTAATGAAAGTTTTAACTACTAGTGTGGATGTTGTATTGCAGCAGCGCAGCTTCCCCCGTACTCTCATCCACGCTGCTCAAAAGGTCTGCCCTCATCACCACCGCCACTTTCACGAATGATGCGGGCGCCCAAATAACAAATATTTACAATAAAAAGGCTTTCTTCTCTAGATATGGAATGGGTGATGTGAACCCCGTCAGAGCACTAAATCCGGTCCTCATTCACGCCACAAAGACATCAACCGCAACAGAAAAATAGGAACCAATTTCCTACTTCAAGACCTCAGTTAATAAGTCAAAAAGATCTGCGCTCTAGTTTACTAGTCATCAGAGGATTTCAAGGGGAATGATCTTCAGTTTTAGGAGAAATTTGTTCTTTGTTCTATTTATATAACTTCAGGTGAAACAGCGCCCAGGTTTTTGGGTTGATCTGTTTTCTCTTACAACAGTCTTATTTAATGTATTAAAAATCATTTGTAAAAGTTAGTGAGAGGGTGAGGGAGAGAGTTCTGAGAGCTGATGGAGAACAAAGCTTTCATTGTACAGATTTTGACAGAGATTTTAATGAAAAAATGCAGCTCTGACCCCTGAGATTCCTGTGGTATGACAATTTAGCATAAGTTTTCCTTCTGTTTCATATGTAACCTGTTATGTTTTCATTTCACTTCATGATCATTTCCAATTGAACAAATGAAGTGTTTAGGTAGAATTCATAATATTTTATGCTCTGCCTATAAGTTTGTTCATATTTAATGTTTTCTTCTGTTTGACAAGGATTCATCCTCTATGCCCTTGTCAGTTCCTCAGCAGTCTTGCCACTCCATTTAATCTCAATTTGATGTTAAATTTCTTGCCTACCTTGCATCAGGGGATAATCTGTGTTTCTGATTACATTTCTCTGTTCAAAGTTGTGTCTTTGCCCCATGCAGCCCAGAAAAAATCACATTATTTATTAAAAACCCCTTTTTTATCAATTTACTAGCCTAAAATCAATTTCTTTAAAAGTCATCTCAGCCCCTTTTAGAAAACTTTTGCTGAGATAGACCGGAGAGAGCCCTCTCCTGCCCCATAGGGCTAGCTACGAGGCTAAGTGGTTTGATGTTGCCTTGGAGTTTATCTTTTTCAGCCTGAGGTGAAATTTCAAGCGCTAACAGAGCCTACCTTCTGTCCATAGGGACCCATCTTTCATTATCATCAAGTATTCATTCTAATTTTGAAGGCTTATCTTTGCATGCAGTTCTTATGATTAGTTGTTTTTACCTTAACTAAGTGTTTCCAAACACAAGCCATCTCATGTCATGATCTTGTACTTATTTCCAGCCTTCCCTTTTGGAACTGTGCAATCCATTGTCTCTTGAAACTGTGCTAGGCTTGGAGGATCAAAACTGTGCAATATTAGTAGGTAGGTAGTCATTGAGCTCATAAATTGTGTTAAGCCTCCTCCTTTAGCCAGAAACTGTGAAATGCACTAAGGCAAGGAATTGCGCAACCCTTAGATTGTGCAGTCGTTTTTGCTAGTGTGAACGGGCAGTTTCTTGGAAAAAGTTGAGTTGTAATCCCTAGAAAATAGGGATTGCCTAATTAATGTTCAGTAACTGGCACTAAGTTGTTAATTTTGTTCTTAAGAAAAGTGGCACTTTTTCCTTGATTTTAGGAGTGTGCATCATAAACCCTTACCCAACTAGATCTATATAATAAATGCCTCTAAATATCATTTCCATAATTTTTCTTGGAGCTCTATCCTTCCTAATGAGATCAAAGAACTTTCGGCTAAGTTTGAGTCACTTTAACGGAGTAAGTTTTGCACGTGCCACTTTTTGTCGCTTTTTCTGCTGCTTTTGTCATTTTTGCTTCTATGAGTACTATGTTTCCTGTTTATTTTCATAGTAATTGGTGTTTTAACTATTATTAGCTTGTAAAAGTGTTGGTTCGGTCCATCGTTCACATTTTCTAAGTGTTGCATTGACTTCTTTATTTTTCCCCATTAGCAGTTGTAATTGCTGGGTCATTTTATGCATGTTCATTTTTTCTTTTGCATGCTTGTTGTTGGCACTTATTTTTTACTATTCTAGCTTCCCCTTGGACTAATCTACATTCTTTCCTACCCGAGCACTCAAATATGTTACTTTTCTCACTCCTTCCTAGGTAGATCTACGCAATCTTGGCCAAAAATTCCCATTACAACTGCGCAATTTGCATTCTCAAGGCACAAGTTTTGTGCTTGACCTCTAGGACTATGCAATGCGCAGTCACTGGCTTGCCCAATTGCACATTGTGCAGTTCCAGGCCTCAAGCCTTAGCCCTAACCACTGAGACTACGGAATGCATAGTCTCTTCTCTTAGCCTACCCAGCTGGGACTATGCATTGTGTAGTCTCAAACCTCGTTCTCACCCCTTGTCTGTTGAGACTACACAATGTGCAGTTCATAAGCCTAGACTACTCCTTCAACTCAGAAATTGAAAAATACTTACCTTCAGTTGCTAAGTTTCTACTTTGCTCTTTCTGAATGAACTGATTTTTTTGAGTTTATTTGTATACTCCATGAGTGCATCTTATGATACAGGTATTGCAACTTTTTGAGGTTATCTCTCTCTATCAGTTGCTATCATCATGCCACTGAAGAGATCTTCCTCAAAAGACACCATAGAGAGAAACACTAGTGAATTAGTTAAGAGTACACCTGTTACCATGCCAATTCTTTATGACACTCAACTGTTCATTGAAAAATATTCAGATATTACATGGCATACAGTGAAAGATGCATTCACGACAACTGGTTACAAAGAAAATCTTGAAGACGGACAAGTTTATATCAATGTTCAAAAGTTAGGATTACATAAGATTGCATTCACATATTTGGTCTTACCTTATGCATACATTATCAAATGGATCATGTCACACACATATGAAAAGAGCATGATCCTAAACAGTGTCAGTGGACAAAGGCTTGCCTCATTCATGGCACATGACTTTTAGCTTATGTATCATTTTCCCTTGCCAAAAGTTTACATGGATTCTCACTTCTACGATGTCACCAGTTACCTAAGCACTAATGAAGTCATCAAAGGTTGAGTAAAATAACCATCCAAATTCCACCAGACACCAAGCAACACTTATAAGACCAAATCACTCATAAAAGTGTTCCAGTACCTGATAGTTCTATGTTGTCGTATCTATGGTCAAAAAAGTACTGACACCTTTACCGAGGGTTGGGAATTCTTACTACATCATGTTGTGAATGAAGGGAAGGCATTCAACTGGTTAGACTTATTGGATCAACAGTTAAAGATCCATGTGACTAATTCCAAGAACCCTCATAAGGGTAAGCAAGACAAGTTGTATATGTTTTCTTAATTATTGGATGTGATATGTGCTTAGAACTCTTTTCCTTGCATGAATTGGACTTGGTCACCAAAGGAATATGTTGTCCATATTTACTACAAATTTATTTTAGAGTGAACCTATAGGAGATTCATGGGGAAGTTGATTGATAAATTCCTCATAGTTTTGTACAACATGATCTTTGAAGAATAGCCACCTTTCACATCTCGTGAGCGATGGAAGCAGTAGTAGAACTTGTCGATTAGTTTGCCTCACCGGATGGCACTTACCTCAGGGTGTTTGGTGGTCGTAAGTATTGACATATGATATCGAAGTATGTTGCTGATAAATTGGTCATGCAGGAAGTAGCTTATCATATTTCCATAGGTTTATCGTGAGTCTTATAGAGGAAGAAGAAAGCACCTTGGTCCACCCTTCCTCTTCAAAATAGATCATACGAGATCAAGAATTTGAAGGCTGCAGAGACTGAGGAGAAAGAGTTAGAAAATTTTGGGTTTTTTCTTATGGAATATCAAGTGTAAAATACAAGGAGTGTTTGCAAGCAACCCTATGCAAAAATACATTTCCATTGGCCAAGCAGGACTTATTCTAGACCTGAAGAGGAAAAGATAAAAAAAATGTTATAATTCCTTTTAAACACTGTGCACTAGTCATCTTTGCAGGTACTGTTGGATACCTATACCAATAGGTTTCATATTTCATGATTGGAAAAATAAGTGCCAAATATGATCCATTCTTTGCTGCCACAAAGGTTCCATATTTACAAGAAAAGAAGGTGTATATAGGCCTGCATATTCACAAAAGTTTATGGATGACCCAACATTCTAATCTGGATCATGCCATGTTTTCAATTTATGTTGTAGAATAGAGAAAGAAATCTGTCCAAACTGTTTAATCTTGGCAGATCAGTAACCAGGTAGAGAAACTAAGGTGCCCAACTATTTAATCTGGGGCCTTGGAAGGAATAAGGGTAGTAGTAGATAGGAAATGAAAGCAAAAAGCCAATGTAAAAGAAAAGGGCACACAAAGGGTTTGCAAGTCCAAGTGCACCCTCTAAGAAGGAATAAAAAATGTTAGGAGAACTAGTTGGGTAGGTAGATGGGGTTGCAGAAGTGGTGTCTCTTTCAAGACCAAAGTTGCTAAAGCATCTACAGGAAAAGCAACACACTGGAGCATGACTAACTTCCCTGTTTTCATTTGTATATCACTTATTACTAACACCCTTTCCCAAGCTGTACAGAGCACAGAAGTTTATATCTTTGTCATGTTCTTATGGCCTTAAAAGCCACATTTCTTGTGCAAAAATCTTTTCATTTTGATCTTCTCTTAATTCCAAGTTATTTTCAAAGAAAACTTGGATATACTGGTCCTCATCCATATGTTCCCTCTACATTAATAGCTAACTCTACTATTTTAGCTCCCTATACTCCACCATCCCTATTATTATAACACCATGGTGTATAAACCCCACAATGTATAAATATCCCCTCCTTGGCACTATAGCCATAATGTTTACTCCCTGGGAATTGAATTAACACCTGGTTAAGGTCAAGAACCCATGTTCCACCTTTTTCTCCATCTCAATCCATTTTCCTACCCAATTGCTCCATTTTTGCCTAAAAAGAACCCTCAAAGAGCACCTTTTAATCCCCTAAAACCATCCAAGGGCGGAAACATTATGAAAATGTATTTATCCTGCCTTATCCCAAGGTCGGGAGCCAGTTTTTCGGTCTTTACTGTATAAATTCATCGGACCCCTTTTCCTATAGTTCTGCTTTCATAAAATTTTGCACACAAATTTCGCACAAACTCCGCAAGTTGCACCATTTTCTAATGTTGGCCGACCGAATTATATTTTGCAAATAAAACTATAAAAAACCATTGAAAATCATTTGTCACATGGAGGGTCCCACCGTCGCGCTTGCCGAAAAATATAATTGTTTAAAACCCGCCCACACACTGCTACAGCCCGTGCAACTAGTCCGCCCGATGACCGTCCGATGGTGGCCTTCCCAGATCTATGGCTGGCAGCGATTTCGGGAAAACCCGACGTATGACAGTTAACGAGAGCAGAAGTTATCACCCGTGCAGCTCCGTCACCCGACAGCCGTCAAATCGCGTGCCTGCAGATCAACGGCTCACATCCATATCGGAAGACCCCCGACGTCCGACAGATACCTTCCGATATCTGTCAGATGCTTACGTCACGCGGGGACAGATGTCACGTCCAAGTTCCATCGGAGCCCCCTCTGACAGATTCCTTGCCGTGCAGGAGAGGGCCCGATATGGTGACACCTGTCCTGCCCACGTCCCCGTCCTGCTGTCACGCACGTCATCACCACGTCTGCCCACCT
>APFE031619421.1:0-11114 GCA_000404065.3 Pinus taeda | reverse complement strand
CAATAGGAAAATAACTCTTATTAACATATGAAAAAGCCAACCAAGTGAGGGACTTCCACGTGTCACCCGACCATAGATTGGGTTGAACCAAATATCTCTTTCATCTAATCACCCCTGTGCCATATTCCAAACATGAATGTGGGAAATCAATACATAAACAACTAGTGCTTCCCAGAGATTAAACCACCTCCATCTTGAGGCTACCACGATCCCACCAAAAATCGATCAAGAGATCACAATGCCTAAAACAAGATTGGATGTCTCTTAGTTTCTTCAACAATACCTTGAGGAGTTTTCCTGTCTCCACCCACCTTTTGAGGGCTTTCGGGAGATTAAACCACCTTGAACCCCAACACTTGGGAATTTTCCTGAGACCACTTCACCTGTTTCCAAAACCTTATGGAAATCCAAAGCTCAACCAGAAAAGAATCTCCTCACACCATGACTATTTGGAAATGGGAAGGTAAGGTTGAAACCATTATCACACCTAGAAAAATCCATGTCAATGACAATAAATAATCAAATACACAAATCCATGTACCATGCATTCACAAACCAACTAGAAAATCACACATGCAACTAGTTACCTGCAAAGTCCTCTCGCTGAAGCTGCTTGATCCAACCTTCTTTGCTTGTCCTTTGATTTCCTTGTCATTCCTTTGCCTTCCTTTGCTTGCTTGTTTGCTTTCTCCTGTTGGTGATGTTATCTCTCTAAAACTAATTCCAAAGCCAAACTGACAAAAAGCTAAATCCAACAAAAGCTATGAATTGATCCTCACAAGCCTTTTTACCATTGAGGTCTCTATTTTCTTAAAATTCTTCTATTTTTCCTTTAGTTTTCCTCTTATGTAAACATGTGACCATTCATCTCCCTTTTCTCCTATTTTCCTTTATTTTCATAAATAAATCCCAATTAATGCCTCTTTGCCTTTAACAATGCATTTACCAATTTCTTTAGCCATAAATCAATTGAAAGTGATGCTGACTATGATGTTTTTCCCACCATTCAGCGTGGAATATGTGTCACTTGACCTTGGTCTTATTTTTCCTTTATTAACTTTTATTACATGAACTTTTAACCTTGGATTGTTACAACTATAGATAAATAAACTTACTTTTACTTTTATTAGTGGCCAATAGCATGGGCCATAAAGCCCCGTGCTCCCAAGTCTTGACGACTTTTGTTCTTGATTTCGTTTAGTCGGCGAAATGACTTCTCGTTGAACCAAGTTTCGTCAACATGACATAAAAAAGAATAAAAACAACTTCAAAATTTGCATAAATTTAGAGTGTATATGTCATTTGTTCTTAACCTCATCCATCTAGGGCAATGAATTATTGTTGTACCAAATTTCTCAATACGACATAAAAAGGAATCAAATGGTTTTAAGAATTCATAAATTTACTTATAGAGTTTGAGCATTGCTTCGCACGTTACTCCATACCAGAAACTTGGAGCACCATCAAAGTTAAAATTTTGGCTTATTTTATACTCAATTTTATATATTTTGGCTTATTTTATACAGGTTTAAGGCCTTAAGGCCTTAAGCATTTTGGATGAAGAAAAAAAACTTAAATTTAACTGTAGATACCAAAAGAATACTTGAAAATCCCAAAATTAGTTGTAGAGACTGGGAACCGATACTACAAAAATAAGAGAGTGCACCAGAGGATTCTCTAAATTCTGTAGTGAAAGGAGGCCCCTCTGGTGGCCTGCTCTATCTTCCCAGAACTGATACTTTTCTCTTTGAATCACCTCATTTTTTCTTTAAATTCTTCATATCTGACTAGCTCACTTATTATAAAATCAAAAACTCTTTTATAGGGTTGCTGCTTCTATTCCCATCAAAGGTTTTATTCCTTGTGGATCTTCCCAAATCACAGCACCGAACTTCTCCTCTTATTTTGTCAGTGATTCACTATTATAGTTGAATTTTATTTCCTTGGGCATAACTCATCATCGTAGCCCTCCATGTGCTTGCAATGCATGGCCATGGTGATGGATTTGTTTTTCTTCTTCAAATGAAGATGAATACCAACCTGTTATATCCTCCCTTATATATCGTGAATTTATGGATCTATGGATCCCAACAAACAATCAGGTTGACTACAACTTGAAAGTCAGAGGTTAGAACTTTGACCTTTATTACTTCCATGAGTTCAATGTAATGGGTTCGATTGCTCTTCATGCCCAACCATTTACTGATCTAAAAAACGTGAGGGTCGGAGTTGACCTGGTTTCTTTGTTCCCTTAAAAAAAAGGCCGACCTCCTTACTAGTTACAACCCAACCAAATTAGCTTTAGATATTTTTCCAGCCCGCTACAATCACCATTTGTGCAACAATCCCCTTGGAAGTTGGCATGCAAACAGATGCAATTTTAGATGATTTACCAGTTCACTTTCCTTGATGGATGGGAAAATCGGACCTTTGTGCGGACTTCCTTAAACTTCCCTTTCACGCTACAATAATGTATCCTAACATAGCAACAATAGGTGGATTAAAGCCTATGAAATTGCGTTATATGTTACAGTGATGTAACTCTACCAACTATGGCATAATGAACTTCCCCAAATAGTGAAAATTTAAGCACGGTGAATAATAAGATAACACATACTAAGCCAAACAAATTTTCTATCTCACTACTCACAAAGTGTATTTCCTCCCACACTAATGTGCAATACTGATCCAGTTCTCATTCTTCTTTAAGGCTCTACCCTCTGGGTCCTCTCTAGCCAACACTGCCCATTTCCACTATTGAGACACGAGTTTACTCTATCTCTTGAATTAAACATGTATTCGAACAAGAGACGGAACACAAGAATACAAATCATTATTTGCTGAAAAATATATTTACAAAGGAAATTTTATGGCTTGGTTCTTGAGCTTCTTTTTCCAATCTACTAAAACACCTGTACATGTACACTATTCTTATCGATGGAGAAAATATATCTCTAGGACAAATAAATTTTACACCTGTCCAAAACTACTCAACACATAAGTTAGACACTTGTAAGTATTCACCAAGTCTCACCTCAAAATATCCTAACAACTAACAGTCTAGATTCCTCTAGAATCAGGATAGCTGGCTCTATTACAAAATCCTCTAAATAAATGAGAAAATAAGAATTTTGGAATTTACATGTCCCCTTTTGGGGACTTGAACAAAATGGTATAACTCGTGTCGATGCTCCAACATCAAACTCTCTCGGTGTAAAATTTTTAACCTCCTAATCAATATGTTAAATTCTCCAGTGTCCCAAATAAAATGTTATTGTTGTCCACATGCATGATTATGTTGATGTTCCATTCTAGACTACATTTTTCTAGGATCCCAAGTTTGATTCTGTTCACTCCACCTACTCTACTGAGGCAATCTTGCACAATTGGCTTAATTTCGGTTGTCCTTCTTTTTCCACGACCCCCATATTTTGTTTTTCAGTTGTTTCACCTTTGTCATGTTGTCGCAGTCTTCCATAATCAACCAAGTACTGACATAAATCGATTTTTCTTCAACTTTGTACCATTCTCCAGGTATCTCCTTCATCAACATCATGAGTTCCTCAACCTTCATGTTTAGTCTACACTCTTGTTGGTACATGTTGTTCCTTCCTGTTTGATCCATAATGCTAGTACCAATCATCCCCACTGATATATTCAGGGATTTAGTCTCCATTTCGTCATCTGCCTTCCAAATTTCTGCATCCCCATAATAGTAAATAGAATGCAAATTTCCAAACAGTTGGCAACTCTCTATCACTATTTACAGCTCTGTAATTCTTTGTTGCAAATGGAAAAAAAAAATTCTAAGGCAAACTAGTCTCATTTCTCTTCTCCTCTCCTTTTAATCTTGGAAGCATTCTCTACCCCATTTCCAAAATCCTAGCAGTCATTTCATCATGTTCTTTTTCCAAAAAATTCACAATGGTTGGGCATCATTGTGTGGTTGCTTCTTCCATGTAACTTCTATGAAAAACAAATTTGTCTTCATCAAGATTTATACTTGCATGTAATTCCCCTATCAAAACATTGGACATAGTATCCTTCAACCAGCTGAAGACTTTACAGATGTCTTTTTCCTTAACAAACCAATTCTTGTCTCTTTGGAATAAATTTTCTATTCCTTGGGTACTATGAAATACGCATTTACATAAAACCCATCAATTTTAAACACACGATACCTTCCATCCTCTTTTGTTTTCTCTTCAGTAGTTCTTTCTCTTGGCGGCTTTAATGAGACATGGTTGTGTCATCCTCTTTTGTGACAGACTCCAAGTCCCTTCTTCCTTCAATGCTTTGGGAAGATATCGTGACAGTTGTGTATGGTTGTCCTCCCTCATCATGATTGAAACCTGCATCCACATGAAATTTATTAGATTTAAAAATGTATAACTCTCAGACCTCATTTGAAATGTCTGCACCCAAATCACCATGTTGATTTGAATTCTCTCCTTGATTCAGGTTTTGCTCATAGTCTTCTTCTTGCTAGAAGGTTACAATCCCTATATCCAACTCTTCTTGTATAAGTTTTCCAGCTACATTTTCTTCCAACTCCAGCTTAGTATTTTGAATGCACACCTTCAAGCCAACTATGCTTCCCTCTAGGGAATTAAATTCTTCATATAAATCAGCTAAATTTATTTGAAATAACGTTGCACTCTCATCCTATGTTATCTATTCTCCTTCATCAAATTTTGATTGCATTTCCTCTAACAACTCAATTTCTACGTCATGTTCCATGAGCTCTTCACTTAAACTATGGCCAATATCCATCTTGTACAATTGCAAAGATGCCCCTACAAGAATTCTATTGTTTCTTTTGTCTCCTAAAAGAAACTCCATATCCTCCCCTTCTTTTATGGCATTTTGTAATGATTGTCTTCCTTCATGGTATTCATGACTTGCACATAAAAATAAGTGATTAGTTTTAAAAAAGTGAGGCTCTTAGGCCTCCATTAGTGTTTCTAACACCTGTTGCAAATTAGGACTTATATTTTAGTCCATGAGGCCTTCAGTTAGTCGCATATCCTTATCCTCATTATCATTTCCACTTCTTTGCATAATATCTTTTAAGGGTTGTTCTGCCATCTCAATATCTTGGTTTCCATTTGCTACAAAGGTATCATGAGAAATTGCTTACAATGTTCTTTCTCTCATTGTTTTTGGTTTAGAGAATTAGTCTTTGTTCCCTCTTCCCTTAATTGAACATTATGTCCATGCCTTTAGTTTGAATTCACATATAGATCACCCACTTTAAAAATAAAAGGCCATCTAGCTATCTTGGGTATTTCTTATACCAGTTCTCCTTATTGATCTTCTTCCAATATTACACGACCATCTTCCATCATACTTTCTCCACTCCCTGAGACATTTGACTACTGTTTCATCAACATCCTTTTTTGAAAACTCCCTCTGTTTCTTTGGACTTTGCATTCAATCAATAACACTTTCAAATAATCTCCCATTACCCTCTTCTTTGAGGATGTCACCTTTCACTGGGTCATAAGTGTGAACTTCTCTGGCCTTAAGCTCAGCTGCTTTGAGCTCTTCCTCTCTTATTGAACCATTTAACACGTGATTCAGCTCCTTCCTTTGCATCTTAGGGATCTTCTTAAGGCCAGCTGCTCTGAGCTCTTCCTCTCTTATTGGACCATTTAACACGTGATTCAGCTCCTTCCTTGGCATCTTAGGGATCTTCTTCTTGAAACTCTTTCGTCTGACAAGAAACTTGAACCTCCTCCTTATGTACAATCTCTATCTCTAGTCTTCTCGTTCTAGCATCATCTCCACAAATTTGAGCCCATCTTTTAGCTCAACTATCTCCCTATCAATTTCCTCTTGGCTTGATTTATTTTGCATGTCATTTCTTTTCTTGGCTTCCTTTTCTCCTTTGTTGTGGCTTTTCTTTGAACCCTGATGATGGCTATTAGTAGACATCTCTTTTCTTCCCTTCTTGTGAGTTTTCACCTGCCATTGTGAGCTGCATACAATTCTATGTAACAAGTCTTCTCCATTACTTGTTACTTTAACACCTCACCCCCTCCTAGTTATTGTTGTCCCTTGGCTCCCTACTCTAGAACCTCTTGAGGATTCCTTGCTCCTCTTTGGCTTCTGCTGCATCTTGCTCACTTCTTGAGAACATCTCTGATCTTCCTCTCTTGAGGACCTTCTCTGTCCTCCACTTTCCAATGACAGCTGGGTTTTTTTCTTCAATAACCTTTCTTGCTGCAAGGGTTCTATGCCACTGCTTCCAAGAATTCTTCAAATTATTTATAGCTCTTGCTGGTTGTAGTTATATTACCCACATTCACTGCTTCTTGCAATTATTAGCTCGTCAAAATTTAAATGAAATAACATAGCAGTTAATTGTCAAGGTTTCTTGTCAGTGTCTCTTCCTTGGTTGGGTTCTCTTACACCGTTTTTCTCTTTCCAACTCTGCTTCTTGCTGGAAATTTCTTCCTCTGTACCTCTTCCTCTTCATAGCAATTTTCTCTTAATGTCTACTCATAGAATCATTCTTTTTCATAATTTAGTATTGTGTTACTCCTTTAAGGCAACTTCCTTTGCCTATCTCATGTCCTTTTGTCTCACTTCTATATCCTAACTTTAAAAAATTATCAAGCCGTCAGTCACCATTAAAATAAACAAAGAAATTATTATCTCACTAATCCGGCACATTCTCCTCCTCGTTGGCTACAATCTTTATATGATAATGCTCTGATATCACTTCATAGCAAGCCCCTCTGGTTCCCTGCTCTACCTGCACAGAACCGATACTTTTCTGTTTGAATTTCCTTTTTTGTCTTGATATGTGATAAGCTTACTTATTATAAAATCAGAATCTCTTTTATAGAGTTACTGGTTCAATTCCTAAATTGGGTCGATCCTCCTATTTCATTAAAAAAATAATATGAATCCACCGGAAAATTTTGTCCTCGTGGCTCTTTCCCAATCCGAACACAAACTTCTCCTCTTCTTTCGTTGGTGATTCACCACTGTAGTTTATTTTTATTTCTTGAAGGTCAGAGGTTGGACCTCTGACCTCTATTACTTCCACGAGTTCGATGTAACGGGTTTGACTTCTCTTCAAGCTCAAACATTGACTGGTTTCAAGTCGAGGTTGAGTTGGCCTCATTCCTTTGTTCCCTTAAAAAAACCCGACCTCCTTACGGCCCAACCAAATTCACTTCAAATTTTTTTCCAATCCACAACAACGACCACTTGTGCAGTAATCCTCCGTGCATGAAAACGAATGCAATTTTAGATAATTTACCAGTTCACTTGCCTCGACGGATGGGATAATTGGACCTTTGTATGGACTTCCTTAAACTTCCCTTTACAGAGCAACAATAGGTGGATTCAAGCCTATAAAATTGGGTTATATGTTATAGTGATGTAACTCTACTAGTTGTGGAAAAATGCACTTCCCTAAACAGTGAAAATTTAAGCACGGTAAATAATAAGATAACACATACTAAGCCAAACATTTTTTCTATCTCACTGCTCACAGAGTATATTTCCTCCGACACTGATGAGAAAAACTGATCCAATTCTCATTCTTCTTTAAGGCACTACCCTCTGAGCGCTCTCTAGCCAACACTCTCCATTTCAACTATTGAGACAAGATTTTACTTTCTTTTTGTCAGGAATTAAACATTTGTTTAAATAGGAGACATAACACGAATACAAATTCTATTTGCTGGAAGACTATATTTACAGAGGAAATGTTATGGATTGATTCTTGAGTTTTTTTTTTTCATCTATTAAAACTCCTGTACAGATACAATGCTGGATCTGGATCTGGTGATTTTTTTATTTTGGATCTGGTGATTCTGATGAAGAGAGTAAACCATGGGACCATGTACATTTTGACCTAGACCTCGCAACCTTACTTGATAAGAAGTTGCCTCAGAACAACATCTATTGAGATAATTAGATGAGGAATTCGATTTGCTATGCAGGATGCTCTATACAAAAGGCAATGAAGATGGCCTACAGACTAGCAGTGATGGGAGACACCCCTATGCAGAGCACATGCCCTTACAAGGAGGACAAGTATTGATTCAAGCTCCATAGGTAATAGAGGTCATGACGAAGTTTAATCTCTTAAATTAATTGTTGTTTTGTTTTGTATGGCCTGTAAGCCTCAAAACAATTTTAACTGACTTGATGTTAAGAAATTTACTACATAACATAAATAATTATTGAGAGGAATAAATATAAAAATAACTAGTAACAACCATAAACACATAAACACACATGTTTATCTAGGAAAACCCCAAATACGGGGAAAAATCCGATCATAATGAAATTTCATTATCCTGGTCAAAACTCTGGCAATCTGGCCAAGTGAGCCTTCACCGCTCACCTCCAAGCCTTTTCATTACAATGAAGTCCTTCCAACCTTTTATAGGCTCCATTACATATAATATCATGAGCAGAATACCATGGGTGCACAATACCATGTGCCCCAAAACCATCACTGTTTAACCTGGTCAACTTTTGATTTTATCCCAAGTTAAATTTACCTAACACTTGAATCATTGTAAAGTGTGTAATACAATGTGAGATGCCATAAGATATACACTAAGACTGTCATTTAAGTTTGATAACAATTTTAAAAGGTATATTTAGTGAAATAGAGTATTTGTGATTATTACACGAGGAGAGGAAAATGCATTTTGTAATATTAATGCGTAATTAATAATATTTTTGGGAAGATAAGCGAGAGAACTTGGATTTGTATATTTGAGGTGATTTAGAAGATTAAATTTATATGGTAAGTAAATATAATTATATTTAAATTTATATAAATTAATTGTTTTCTTAATATGTTTATCTAAAAATATAATAAAACATAATATATTAATTGAGTAATTTGAATTTAGTTTGTTAGTTGAAAATGTTGTTATCTTTTCCACAAGAGTTAATTTGTTATACTCAAAATAATCATTTCTTGTAATGACTTTGATCGTGTTCTTTGAGTCTATAAAAACCAAAATATGTATAAATTTATTTGGGATGGCTTCAAAAAACAAACAAGCAAGTAAACAAACAAAATGTAACAACCCGAGGTTAAAAATTCATATAATAAAGTTAATAAAGGAAAAACAATAACTAAGGTCATGGGTTAAATATTCCAAACTGAATATTGGGAAAAAACATAGTGATGGAGATCAGTTGTGATTAATTAATGGGTATGGAAATTGGCAAAGGCAATGGAAAGGGCAAAGTGACATTTATTGGCATTATTTATGAAAATAATAGAAAATATGAGAAAATGAAGGTGAAAGGTCACATGCTGCTTGTGAGGAGGAAAATGAAAGAAAATATTTTAAAATAAAGAAAATGAAAGCCTCAATGATGAAAAGGCTTTTAAGGATCAATTCACACCTTTTTTTTTTCAGTTTTAGCTTGGAGCTCCCTCTTCTATTCTCTTTCTCTCATACTCTTGGACACTTAGAGTTTTCTTGGAACACCCTTGGAGGAGTGTGGCATACTTGGGATTTGGAGCAAGGAGGCAGAGGAAAAGCAAGAAAGCGCAAGAGGACAATAGGATCAATAACTACATCTGGTTTTTCTCGCAGGTACTGAATTGTATGTATGATTTACTTGCTAGTTTTGGCATGCATGGCATATGCATGTGGTTTCTTGGTTATGATGTTCCATTGGCAGGGACGATTTCCTGGATTGGCAGTGGTTTTACCTAGCCTTTCCATTTCCTAGATAGCCATGGTGTTGTGGGTTATTTTTATTTTTATTTTTATCTGGTTGCTGCTCATGTTCCTTTGGCTATGGGTTGAGTTACTAGTTCTTGTAGCCTTGGTTGGACAAATGCTCTAGAAGCCCTATAATAGATTGGGTTGAGTTATTAGTCCTAGAAGCCTTGGCTAGAAAAATTCCCTAGAGCCATCAATGGGTTGAGTTACTACTTGGTTGGACAAACGCTCTAGAGACCAATAACAGTTGTGGGTGGAGTTACTAGTCCTGGAAGTCTGGTTGGAACAAATACTCTAGAGCCCTAGACATCTTGGATAGAGACCGATCTAGTGATGGTTAGTGATGTCCGATCCTGAGGTGGAATAAATAGTTGAGGATTGAGGTGGTTTGGCCTCTGTAATCCCTGGTTTAGTTTCTTGTTTTATTCCATGGGATCCCACATTCATGCTTCGAATATGGCGAGAGGGTGGTTGGTTGAAAGAGAGATTTGATTTAGCCCATCTACAGTCGGGTGGTACATGGAAGTCCCTAAATTGCTTGGATTTGCATGTGTTTATAAGAGCTCATATATCTTATGTTTTTTGTGTAAATGTACTTGTTATTATATGGTTTTGATGGTTGTTCTATCGCTTTTATTTATCTGGTTATAAGTTGTTTATATGTATGGATTTATGATAGTCTTGAGTTATGGCTCTCATCATGTTTTGGTTAGTAGATGAAATGTTAATGAATGAATGACCGAATAGATGATAATGCAGCTAATATGAGAGGGCATCAAACCTTCTTGATGATTCTTAGATACGTATGAGGTCTTTATGTTGAAATGTGTTTTTATGACCTGTACATTACATGCTCATGATATGTTTGACGAAATTCCTGTCATGGTTAGGATGAGTCAAGCCACGTCCTTTTTCAAGTTGTGCATTAGAGGCATTTTCTTCTTGTTATTTACCAGTTTTGATTATTTCATCAAGTTTTGGGTAGAGGTTTGAGTCATAGCCCTGAAAAAGTGGCTTAGAATTCAAGGTCATTAGCACATAAATTCCTAAAAAATATTGCAGTCACATGGAGGCCTTGTTGTGGGAGTGATTGGAGGGTTTCATTCACATGGAGGGCTTGTCATGGGAGTGACTGGGGGTCAAGTTTAGTCAAAAGGAAAGTTAACTCAGGGGTTGTGCACCTAGAGTAGTTGGTTAGCCTCTAGGGTTACTGTAGCTCCTAAGGAAGGTCAATTTTGTTTTGGTTTGTCGATTCCACTTCCTCAACGGTACTTCGGGAGTTGAATCATATCATAGTAACTTTTCATCACATGTTTAACCTGGTGGACCGGTTAGTTTGGGTAAATGTGGGAGGAGGGTGTTATAGAGTGGTATCGGAGCATGGTTCAACCCTTG
>APFE031619418.1:62891-74075 GCA_000404065.3 Pinus taeda | reverse complement strand
AACATGTAACAATACATAGTACAATACTCCTCGCAAGTACTCAGTACTATCTCCACCTTTTACACACAAACTAGCTCAGATCTAAATCAATCACAGGTTCAAATCTCCTCTGTTGCTTGCCTGCCTCCACTGCGCAATCCTGCATGAGAATGAATAAGAATGACACCAAATGTGTGATCCAAATTCGTATTCCCTTTGGTTATACCACACAATCCTCATTGGCATTACTCAATCCATGCATGTGCAAATCTCATGAACAACTGTAGTCACAACTGACAGTTGTCTTGCCCTTTCACTCACCTCTAACACTTGTCTCCACTGAACTGTCCATGCACTGAGTTAACTGATGTATTCTTCAGTTGCTTTATGAGTTAATAATTAATGAATTAATTAATAACTAAAATTCACACATCAATCACTTAGTCTATTGATCAGTTAGACTAAAAACAACAGTTCACTAAGTCAAATCTGAACACAAACTCCATCAACTCCCTCATTCTAACTCCATAAACTCATCACCTGAAGTTCTAACTGAAGTCCTTCATGCAATAGCTCAAAGATAACCCATAAGAAACCCGTATTTCCTCTGGCAGCTGCATGTGCCACATCCGTAGCTCGAACTGAAGTGCTCCAAGAGAATAAGATAATGTTTATAGTCCAAATATTATTAAGAGCTAATAATATTTGACTGTTCTATTTTTAGCCTGGCAGTCTAGAAATAGACTCCGCCCATATGTCTAAAGATAGAGGTCCATCTATTTTTACCAACTTGACCAATCATCCACAAATAGCATCCTGCAACTCATAGACCATGATCCATATGTCTAAAAATACACTTTGCACCAAAAATAGCCTGTGGGCCCACTTAGTGAAGGAGACTTCTTTTCACTAAGCTCCATCATCTTGTTGCATTCTCAACAGATATGTTTAACTAAAATTCCATCCTCAATTTACATCTTCTACAATACCTTTTAGCCTTCTTTCATGTTTGTCGCCCCTAAACCAGCTCTGCATCATCATTCTGTCACAAATATTGATACCCGTTTTATGTTACCTATTTTATGTTGTTGATGGGGGATACATTAAGGCCCTTCTACAACAGGTCACCTCCTATCGACATCAACACATTATCTAGGAATTTGAATTAGAAACTCCCTTCAGTTCCTTAGAACTTGCATACCTCAATGGCAAGTTTCCTCGCTTTCTGTGACATGTTTTCATCATTGGTCTTCGACCCAGAGATTCTGTGTGGTTTTCGACTTCAACTCATTCATTCACACCTCATAGATTACATGTCAAGGAGTACAAAATAGACCTAGGGACCAAGTCTGACTAGAGCATTAAATCAAACATTTTGCAGCCCAATGCACTCCCCTAGAGAAGCATGTCAAGGAGTACAAAATAGACTTGGCGACCAAGTCTGACTGGAGCATTATGTCAAACATTTTGCAGGTCAACCCACTCCCCCCATGAAAAAATTAGCCCGAATTTTCGTCAAACATGTTGTAGGAAAACTTCCCACCCACATGGTTGCTACTCCCTGAGGAACTCATGAGCACAAAGGTAACTAGAGCTAAGAAGAATATGCCTCTAGACATGTTACACTCCCTTTTATTGAGCCCAACACTTTTAACCTAAAGATGTTATCCAAAGGTGTGAACCCTTTCACAATAATTGCTATTGAAAATCTTTGACACCCATCATTCGTGGGCAGCCACGCCGCCATGGCTCCAACCAAGACCAGAGCTGAAGCACAAGAAGGGGTTAACGGTCAAAGCCAATGCTCAACCACATAATTTCGTGACAATCTACAACCTGAAGATCCTCACACCTTAAGTAGCTGAGCCCAGTTCCACCTTCATCCGATGCCATGGATGGAGAAAGATTTGTCCATTGTTGAAAGTCCTCGTCTGCTGCTAATGACTGTGTCCTGGCTTGTGGCGACCCTTTCCTAGGAATAGTAAAAAACTAAACCCTAGCTCCTTGTTTAGTCTCCATGGTTTTCCTTTTGCCAGAGTAATTAACAGTATAAATAATTAAATTTAAAATAGTTTTTTTAACCTTTATTAAATAACATAGTATAATTATTAAATGTTTTGACTTTTCCCTTTGCATTTTTTTAAATTAATTTTATTTAAAACTTGATAATATTTTTAATCTTATAAATTTAAATTGTATACTTATATAAAATTCAAATAATTAAAAGTTGTCTAGATGCTAAATTCATTTATATATATTTAAAAACATATTTTAAATAATTATTATATAAAATTTATGCTTACAATCACGAACATAAATATAAATATTAATTAAACTATTATATGTTTTATAGTTTTTGTTAAATAAATTTTTTAATCAAATCTTGATTTTTGCTATTTAAACTAAACTTTGAATTGCATATATAAATTCAGTAAACTAAAAAATCTCATAAATACTTAAATGGGTAAAAACTTCACAACTCAAACTTATTCCAATAAATCCATACTAAATTATAAATAAATTAGAACCCAAAAATACAAAAATACATCCTAAAAACCTCCTAAACACAACAAATAAAATACCACGATGTTGCCCACCCAATCGCATATGTACACATGCGAAGGAATGTGCAAAAAAAAGCGTACATATGGGATCCACCTCACAAAGTAACACTCCACTTGTTTGCTGCTTTGCAGTCAGAATTTGTTAAGGATGCGCGAAGAGCGGAACAAAGAAGTGTAAAAGGAGCACGTGGATTCTAGAAAATTCTCACGCATACGCAATTTCTATTTTTTTTGTTTTTTGGAATTACACATTTCCAAATCATGTGAGTATACGTTGCCAAATTAACACGTCATATGTGTCGGAAACTTTCTCAAGTGAAAAAAACACGTGATGGAGATTTACACTTCATACCTTGTAGAATCAAAATTTTATAGCGTGTTACATAATTTCAATTTCTTTAACCGTATGCGTTAATTTTCAGTCGTTTTTTAAATTATATAAATAAGTTATTTTAAAAAAGCATTTTAATTTAATATTTGATTTAATATATTGATTCAAAAATTTAATTTTGTTATGTCGATAATTTAATAATTGAAAATTGTTTTTTTAATGTATTCAAATTTCAAAATTTATATTTAAATGATTTATGATTTAATTAATTAAATAATAAATTATTTATAAAATATAATGAAAATATATATTTTTTATTTAATTTTAAATCTTGGGGTGTTAGATAGAAAAATAATAATAATGAAAGTGATGTTAATTTCAAGTTTATTGAAAAGATAATTTTTTAATTTTTTTAACAAAACAAATATTTTTTTATAAACTCTGAAATTATGGCTCAGAATCACTTTTACAAAATTTCAACAAAACATATAAAAGTTTGTGCATCAATTTCTAGGTCTCAATACATCTATATTTCTAGTTTCTTCCTTCTACATGTCTTTATCACAATTACAAAATACTAATAATTCTCATAGTTTCTAAAGAAAAGACCTAGTATAAACACAAAACGATATAACACACGAAAAACATTAAACTGCTTTAGACTGCTCGGCTTCCTCGCATTCCTTCTTTTCCTGCTCGCTTGGGCCTGCACTTGCATCTCCTTCTCCTTCCCAAGACTGCAACTATATGATGACCTCTTCGGGCTACCCTACCATGATTTCTTGCACCTCGCTAAAGATGTTGTTGCTTATCAACTCTGAGTTGGAGGTAAGAAGATTTGTCTCCATCTTCACAATCCTTCTTTCCAACGTGGCCTCCACGCTTTCAAACTTGGCATTTATATGCTCCGCATTCGATGCCCAGTCTTTCTCTAGGAGCTCTATGCGACATGTGAGGAGATCCATCCTGCCCCTAAGCAGCTTGAATATAAACTCAACGACCCTTTTCCACTGGGCTAAGTCTTCCATTGGGGGCTTCTCAACCTATACTTTTCGAGATTCCATCACTATATCGTCCTGCCTTATACTGTCTCCACACTAGCCCTCTCCACTCACCATAAAATCTAAAGGGGGTTGCATCCATTTATAAACCATGTTTTCTTTCTCCTCCATCATCTCTGCTCGTGCATGATCGTGTGCAAATCCTCGATTTGGAGGCCCATTAAATAGTTTTGTTGTCCAATGGATCTTCTGAACCACCCCTGCAGCCAATTCCCCGTGATTGAGATGTTGGACATCGTTTCACCATTAAATCTTCTTTGTAATATACTGACCCAATTCCTTGCTGAAATGACGGGGACGTTGCTCTCTTTATGATATTAAACGATACCTTATTTGAGCAAGCAGAGAGAATGTCCTTAGGATCCTGAGAGACTCCATGCATTAATAACATACCTCCCTTACACCATCGGTCCTGCCAACATGTTATGAATTCGCACACCTTCCAACCCTCTGCCTGATCGAGGGAGACTTTAAATTCTTTGTTCGAAAATTTCCTATGGAATTGGGATGAGTTCAATTATCCTCCCACCTATCTCACACTCACCCTCACCCAAATATACCCCACGGTTTTCCATACTATTGACCGTGGAATTGAGGTGACGAGAATATGAAACAATTCATAGTTTTCGAAAATTTCCAAATGATATTCAATTTTAATACAAGGGTCATTTTTTGTTCCATTTGTTTTAAATTGATAGGAGTAAACATCCTTACGACTAATAGGGAACCTCCAATCACTTTGATCATCTTTATCCCTAGAGACAAAGCTAGATCCAACCCTTTCCACATCGCTAACAATTATGCTTGATTGTTTGTTGCTACTTATAAACCCATGAGTATTTTATTTCGACTTGTTATGCGATAAAATATAATACCCATCCTGCTCTTGCCGCAACTAGATAATTTCTTTATTTTAATAAAAGATTAATAATTAAAAAAATCCAAATAACAAGATGAAATAATTTAAAATTAATTTAATTGCAATACAAGATAATAACCTCATACATATATAACTTAAATAAAAAATTTAGTTATAAATTTTATAGTGAGAAAAAATGATTTATATTAAAAAGTTATATTATTGATGATGATACTTTAATAAAAATTAAATAATAATATATTAAAACAATTTTTTGTAATATTTCTAAAAATAAATATCTTAAAATAATAATAATTTATTTATGGACACTTGGGTCATTAGGTGGCCCGCCGCTACATCCACAAAAATCTGGGTTGATCGACCCCGAAGGGAATCTAGCTCTGCAGCCAACAACATGGCCTAACCCCAAGGGCTTTGGGGAGAATGGACCTTGATCGATTCCGAAGGCAATCTACCTCCGCAGCCAACAACATGGCCTAACCCCAAGGGCTTTGGAGAGAATGGACCTTGATCGACCCCGAAGGGGCCAACAACATGGCCTAACCCCAAGGTCTTTGGGGAGAATGGACCTTGAACGACCCCGAAGGGAATCTACCTCCGCAGCCAACAACATGGCCTAACCCCAAGGGCTTTGGGGAGAATGGACCTTGATCGACCCCGAAGGGAATCTAGCTCTGCAGCCAACAACATGGCCTAACCCCAAGGGCTTTGGGGAGAAGGGACCCTGTGACCTCATGAACTGGAAGGCACTGATTTGATCAACTGAACTAACCCTTGGGGCTTATAATAATAATTTATAATATTATTATAATGAATATTAATAATAATAATAAACTATTGTTTATAGGGTTTTGAAAAGATGGTGCTTAGGTGCCTTGTTAAGGCATTTCTAGATATTAAGTTACTAGTTCAATTCCCTATGTTATTATGAATATAGTTAATTTTTTTATTTAAATGATTAATACTAAGTTATTAGAAAAATTACTTTCAATTTTAAATTAAATATTATTTTTAATTTTTGATAATATTTTATAAGTAACTTAATAAATTGATAATTAAGATTAATCCAAATTAATGTTCATTAAAAAAAACATAGATTTGATTCTATTGGTAAACCAAAACATATATTTATAATATAGAAAGAAATATGATTAATGTTTTAAAATCAAAATAGTGTAACAATATAATTCTTATGATATTAGATTAGGTTATTTTAGAGTTATGCTATTCAATACAATTGTGATATTTCAACATTAGTGTACTATTTTCCCTTTTAAATATATATAGTGTAATTGTCGTTTTAAAATAACAGCTCGTTGTGATCATTATTAAATATCTATATTGTTTAAAAAGATTGGAGAACCTAAAAATATTATTTAAAAAAAAAAATTACAACAATGTAGAGATAGTGAGTCATGAAATTCTAATAAAAATAAAAAACATCCCATTGTAAAATTTTTAAAGTCATTTAAAAACTTATCGTATGAAAAGACAAAATACCCGTGCATGTTTAATAAACAAAATGGATTAGAAAATTGTGCATGAAGTCTAGTATGGAAAAATCTATTTCCAGTGGAGATTTATCACTCAAAAAATAATACAAAATTATCAATAAATTTAAAATATTTGTTATAAAATTAATCTTTTTAATAATATAATTTATTAAAACTATTATCATTTAAAAAATATATTTATTAAAATTTTCAAAAAAAATAAAAATTAAATTTAAATATAAAAATAAAATTATTTTTTTGTAAGCTAAGATGGAACCATTTATATTAGAACAAGTTAAAACCAGTACGATGGCCTCAACTCGCCCCAAAAGGAAACCGGGTTTATTGGCCATCTGAAGTTCTTAATAGCCATCCAAAAACAAAATTTACTGAGTCTGTTTATCCATGCTATATATACTAACCATTCAAAGAAACTAACACTGTTTGCTAACTACATTGTAAAAGATAACAAAGGGTAGCATGCTGTTCAGCTTCCTAACTAAGGAGATAATAGGCATATCTTGAAAAATCATTCTTCCATTGCGCTCGGCTAGTGCTCCTCCTCTTTTGCTTCCTGAGTAAGCTTCTTTAGTTGCTGTTGTATCTCATCAAGCTTGCCATCTTGCATCATAAGGGTTATCTGAAGGTTGTTCATCTCTTTCTTTAGATTTGGACTGCCTTGGGCCAATTCAGCCATCTCCATGGTCACCTATTCCATGGCCTTTGCTAACAACCGCTTCATGACCCAATACACATGTAAGGCCTGTTTGTACAGGGACATACGTCCTTTGGTGTTTCCAGGGTCTGGCAACAGATATTCCCAGTGCTCTATCTCAGATTCTGACTGCTCCTGGGTCGCCTCCTCCTCCAAATGCTGAATTATCCTCCTAATCTCTGCATGCGTGTCTTTACTATATGCCATCTCTGCATATTGCACCTGGCGTTTCATCGTTTTCCTTCCACGTTTATTTCCTTCTGTTTTGGTATGTCCCTGTTCCTGATGACCGGCTTGACAACGTCCTCTTCTCCCTCTGCGGCCCCTTCCTCGTCCTGCTCCGCCTACATTGTATTCCCTTGCCCTGCTTCCCTGTCCTATTTCCCTGGCGGGTGATCCTGTGTCTACTTCCTCTTCTCGGCCTCTGATTTTCTTATCTCTTATATCCACCTTTGCTGATAGTGTTTCTTCCAGAATTCTCCCTTTACATCTTTTGCTTTTCCTTATCTGCGATTGACTGTCCCGTTCCAGGGCATATATCTCCTCCATGTTTTCCCAGGTCTGTTCCTCTCCCTCCCAGTGATCCGGCTTAATGCCTTCAGATCGCGAAGGTCTTCTTCCCCTGCTCTCAGACATTACAGTCCTCTTCATTCCGTCCTCTATTCTCTTAAACTGGATTTTCCTTAACCCAGGAGGTCGACCCTGTGCGATTCCTCCTGCTCCTGTTCTCACATTTTCCTTCCTACCTCCGCTCACCTCAAGGATGCTCCTTTCTTGCTTTCCCTTATCCCTCCACCCATATCCACTCCCTCTCACTTGCCAACCTCTCTTGTGCTGCTGCACCGTCTTTCTCTGTCGCTTGCACTTGCCATAATAGCCCACTCCTCCTCGGCTTTCCCTTGTGTGACCTGGTCCTTGTCCCATCACCGTTCCGCCATCACCTCCACCACCTCTGAGCTTAAGATTATTCTTCCTGCTGCAATTTAAAATGATGCACGACCTACCTAATGTACAATCCACCTGCCGTGATCTCTTGATGCAAGGTGGCTCATAATTGCCGCCTCTCGTCCTTTTACTGCCTTCCCATCTCACCGCGTTAACCACCCCGATCGGGGGAAATATAAAAATAAAATTATGAAAAAACCATATATATATATAAACTTACAAAACCATTAATAAAAAAAATTCTATAGAAAATTCCCTAAATGTTTTTTTTCCTTTTATTCCAACCTTTCACAAGAATTTTTGGTCAAAATTTATGCCCATAGATTATACATACTTTATTTCCCATATTTTTTCCATGTGGCAATTTGGAACAATAAAATATACTATGAAATTTAAGCAATATTTAAAATTTAGACTTTTTCTTTTGGCCAAGTATTTAGTAAATAAATTAAAATATGATATTAAATTTATTATTTTCATTAATAAAATATTATATAAGAATTATTTTACCAGAATAAAATTATAGCCACTTAGCATATGAGGTTGAAGTACTAATTTATAAACAAAACCATGTAATAGCAATGTCACTGCCTTTGTTCTTTTTGGATATTGTTACTTGGTTTACTGTTTAGAAGATGTGTTATTGAATATATATAAAAGTTTAATGTTACCAATTCTAATGTATGGAATTTATTTGTGAAATGTGTTATAAAACAAATAAAATTAAAAATATATTTGAAAATATAACAAAAACTATATACAGAATAAGTGTAATATTATTAACCATAATTTGAAATCTAATTATATTAATTAAGAATGAATAAAAATATATAATCTGAGAATATATAATTTCACATTCTTTGCCGTCAAAAATGTTGGAAAAAAATATTTGCTTGCAGAACTCAAAAATATTGTAAGAAAATATTTAGTTAAAAAAAACAAACTTCATGCTTTTGCTCGATGAATATTGATATCACAAATTAATACTTTTGGTTAGGAATATTGATATCACAAATTAATACTTTTACGTGAGGAATATTGACATCACAAGCTACTCCCATTTCACAGCAGCTAAGTAAGTCCATAGCAAACCACAAGTGAAAAGTTCCATTAAAACATTGTAGTTATTGAAAACGATATGATATGAATGCATTTCTTTTTCTAAAATCTTTTCCTATAAAAATGACCAAAACATAGCATGTTCTTTACTGATTATACATAGCATGTTCGTTACTGATTATAGATTAGTTAACGTGAAATGAAAGGCAAGGAACCAGGAAAAGCAGCAGCAATTCCAAATATAGTGTTTACTGTTTACTGTTTACATTTCAAAAAGACTGCGAAAATCACTGACCTCTGTGAAGGGAAACAAGTTGAGGGGTAATTGCTTCGTTTACATTTCAAAAAGACTGCGAAAATCACTGATTGCCGTGAAGGGAAACAAGTTGAGGGGTAATTGCTTTGTGCTTGAGTACTTCTGTTTTTTTTTACCACATACCTCTGACAAATTGTCTTCATTTTTAAACAATAGCATCCTCTTGCCACATACGGAAATATTACCTACCGATACAGGGGCAAATCTCCCATTATATGGCAGTTCCATAATTTATGATTTGACTATTACAATGCCCAATTGCCATGAGAGTACAATGTTTAATATGAAACAGCGCAATTCAGTAACATAAAAAATCTAAAAATACAAACTCTTCCGTGGGATTGTTATTTACATTATATAAACTCTTCTCTTGGAATTTTGTCCAATCAAATCCAATTCAACTATAATATTTAATATTCAATTTAATATGAATCTAAAAGTTAATAGAGTTAGTTATATATTTGTCAATACGATCGGATAGCGAATTATTCGAGGAAATTCGAGTAGGTTCGTTTACGGTTTTATTCATTTGAGCCTCCTCAGAGAAAGCAATACTTCATTGTGAGGAGAACTGGCTTCGAAACGTTAGTGATTTTTAAGAGTCAAGAGTTAGTGTTAATTTTTTTGCTTAAGATTTTTGGACATATAAGGTTAAGTTTTGAATTTTTAATACATAATTGTGTTTATTTAAAAAAAAAAAGAAAATGGAAAAAAATATTTAAATTGGAAAAGTATTTTTTTTCATTTCAATTTCTTTTGTAGTATTGGGAAGTTAAAAAAATAAGAAAAAAAAACTTGACCTGTTACTATTTGTTAGAGGTAAAGGTGTGCAGCAATCAAATAAACAATATACACAACAAATAACTATATACAGGAGAGATTAACGTGGTTCACCCAACCAATCTCGACTACGTCCACCAAACATAGGCATCAACGATTCTTTATTATCAAACAGGAGATTACAAAATAATCGATTTCCTCACAAACTCTCTCTAAAACAATCCATATGGATACCTGTTTTATAGCTAAGATAATCTAACTGTCTCATAAATCCTCTCACAACAAATATAGGATGCATTAACTCTCTCCCAACAACCTGGAGCTAATCTAACAACAAAATTCCTATTGTTGTCATACATTAGAGATTTTTGCCTAATATATGAAACAAAAAATCTCAAAAATCTCCACCTTTACAACAATTAGCCTGATACCCTGCTTGTTTATTATTTTATCTTTTCTGCAAGCCAAGAGAAGCCAAACACCAACGTAGCTTCTCTAACAAAACCGGTTTCGTGAACATGTCTGCACAATTCTCCTTTGTATGCACCTTTTCAAGAGAGACTCCCCTTTCAGTGCTAACCTGTCTTAAAAAATGGTACTTGATCGGTATATGCTTTGATTTACTATGATAGGCCGGATTCTTAGCCAAATGTATTGCACTTTGACTGTCACAAAATAACTTGATGTTGTCCTGCACCCTACCAAATTCACCAAACAAACCTTTCAACCAAATCGCTTCTTTGCAAGCATGAGAAGCAACAATGTATTATGCTTCAGTAGTGAACAAAGCAACAATGTTCTGTAACTTTGACATCCAGCTGATAGCTCCACCTGCAAGAGTAAAGACATACCCTGAAGTTGACCTTCTCTTATCCAAATCACCTGCAAAATCGGAATCAACATATCCGCAAACAAATTCACTACTCTTATTGTAAGAAATACAATAACTACTTGTGCCTCTCAAGTACCGAAGCACCCATTTCACTGCTGACCAGTGTTCTTTCCCCGGATTTGCCATGTACCTGCTGACAACCCCAACTGCATGTGAAATATCTGGTCGA
>APFE031619418.1:43789-61991 GCA_000404065.3 Pinus taeda | reverse complement strand
ACAATTTTAACCACTGGTGAAAAAATCTCATGAAAGTCAATGCCGGCTTTCTGAGAAAACCCTTTTGCAACCAGCCTCGCTTTGTACCTGTCTTCCGTATCATTCACACCTCGTTTCAGCTTGAAAACCCATTTACACCCTACAATTTTCCTGTCTTTCGGAAGCTCAACCAGATCCCATGTGCCATTCTTACCTAAGGCCATCATTTCGTCCTTCATCGCTGCTTTCCACTTGTCACTTTTCGAACCTTCTATTGCTTCCTGATAGCACAGAGGTTCATCGTCATTAACAGTAAATGCAACTAAAGTAACATAATCATCATACCTTCTCGGTGGCCGTTTGATTCTTGTCGACCTCCTTAAGGATGTTTCTGGCGCTTCCTCGATTGGTTGTCTACCATCTGTAGGAACTTCTTGATGATCAGTATCTGAGACCTGTTCATGATCTATACCTGAACCCTGTTCATGTTCTGATCTGAAACCTGTTCATGACTAGTATCTGAACTATGGTCATCATGACTATCATTAGAAATGCTATCAAACTGAATGTGCTGAAAGTCAGATACATCATCCTGTTTCAATCTACTATATACATCTAACTGTACAAGAGAGGATTCATTAAACTTTACATCTCTGTTGATGATGATTTTGCGGGTAGTAGGATCCCACAATCTATATCCCTTTGTTCCAACACCATACCCAACAAAGATATACCTTTTAGACTTTGGATCTAACTTAGTTCGCTGATGTTTAGGCACTAGAGCATATGCATCACAACCAAACACTCTGAGTTTAGAATAGTCACAAGGGTGTCCTTTCCATACCTCTTGCGGAATCTTGCAGCCTATCACCATCGATGGAGATCGGTTTATCACATAACAATCTGTTGCCACCGCTTCCATCCACAACTCCTTTTGCAACCCATCGTTACTCAGCATACTCCTTGCTCTCTCTAGAAGAGTCTTATTCATGCGTTCAACAACTCCATTTTGCTGAGGAGTATAAACCGTGGTCTTATGTCTCTTGATCCCTGCATCCTTGCAATAGCTGTCAAACTCCTTGGAAGTAAACTCACCATCATTGTCAGTTCTTAAACATTTTATTGTTCTACCAATGCTGTTTTCTACCAATGCTCTAAACTGCTTGAAAACTGAAAAAACATCAGACTTCCTTTTCAACATGTAGACCCACACTTTCCTAGAAAAGTCATCAATAAACGATACAAAATATGACGAGCCACCATATGAGGTTGTAGGGGCTGGACCCCAGACATCTGAATGGATATAATCAAGTATTCCTTTACTAGTATGTTTGCCTGTATTAAACTTTTGTTTACTTTGTTTTCCAAACAGACAATGCTTACAGAAATCTAACTTTCCAGACTTTAGATTTGGAAGTAACTTGCGATCAGCCAAAATTTTCAACCCTCTTTCACTCATATGCCCCAATCTTTGATGCCATAAGTGAATGGAACTACTGTCATGTTCAGACACCGTAGACACAAAATCTGACCCTATACCTCCTTCTAACTGAAATAGATTTCCTACCTTCTTAGCTTTCATAACTAGTAAAATACCTTTGTAAATTTTCATTACTCCACCTTGAATTACAGTTTTATATCCATTTGAATCAAGTGCTCTTAATGAAATCAAATTTTTCCTTAAATCTGGTACATGCCTCACATCAATTAACATTTTAGTTGTCCCATCAAACATTTGCAGTTGTATACTCCCAATCCCCACAATATTACATGTTACATCATTACCCATGTACACAACTCCATCATTAATTGATTTATATGTCTTAAACCATTATTTATGGATACACATGTGGTTTGATGCACCAGAATCTAACAACCAATGTTGATCATGATTTGACACATTAACTGATAATACTTCATCACTCATACCTGAACCAGATGCCGAACCTGTATCTGTTGTATTTGCCTCCTTATTCTCTGTCGAAGAATCTTCCTTAGAAGTTTGTTGCTGTCGCTTCCAGCAGTCCTTCTTCAAATGCCCTGATTTGCCACAAAACCAACACTTTACCTTCCTCTTCTTCCCTTTCGACTTTGAACGTGAGTCGCTCGGCCTACTAGAGCGTCTTTCTTTAGAACGACCTCTAACCATCATAGCTTCTGATGTAGAGGTTTCTGAATGCGACCTTCTCCTTATTTCTTCTGATAATAAAGATGCAACTACATCATCAAACTCAATAGTTTCTGATGAACTAAGACTTATAGAAGTAACAAAATGATCCCATGACTCGGGCAATGAGCACAATAAAGTAATAGCTTTATCCTCGGATTGAATTTTTACTTCTATACTTTGTAATTGCACCAAAAGAGTATTAAAATCATTCAAATGATCAACAATTGATGTACCTTCCTTCATTTCCAAACTGTACAATTGTCGCTTCAGGAGAATCCTATTGGTTAAGGATTTGGTCATGTACAGTTTCTCCAGTTTCGTCCACAAACCAGCAGCTGTTGTCTCTGACACGATATTAAACAGGACATCATCCGCCAGACACGGTCGAATAACACTTATTGCTCTTTCATCCATCTCGGCTCACTCATTATCTGTGATGTTGTAACGTTGTTTGGATTTTCCCAAAAACGCCTTTGCCACACCATGTTTGACAAGAAAATCGTACATCTTCACCTTCCAGATCTCGAAATTATTTTTGCCATTAAACTTCTCAATTTCAAACCCGACACTCTGAGTTTTCGCCATTTTGTATCAAGCAAAAAACACAATAATCTCCAAAACCAACGTTTAAATACCAGCAATTAATATATATATATATATATAATTGCCTATGCTTTACTCTGAACAAATGATTTGAGTGACAACTCATGCTCGAGAAAAGAAAATCATCATTCGTTTTCGCAAAGAAAACTTCTTTTTGGTAGTCAAGTTGCAGAAAATCCTTGGAAAAGTGAATGGGATTCGCTTTAACTTTGCGTTGAAGAGCATCTATAGTTAATTTAAGTGGCTTCGCTTTTCCTGGAGCAAGATTGGCTCGCGTCAATAAAGCCAAGTTACATAATATCCTTCGTTGCAAAAGTGAAAGTTATTTGCTTTAATTTCGGCGGAAGAGCATGCAGATGGGGCTGGCAATAGTGGAGCAAAGGAAAAAGAATCGAGGATTAAACTGTTAAAGGATACAATCGTTTTAAGAAATCTTACATCCTTTAGTCTATCGAACACCGCACCAGCATTGTCATATATAACAACGATCCTCTCCACCAGCGATCCTTTCCAGTAGCGATCCGCTCCACGCACCAGCGCTGTCATATACCTCCACGCACCAACGTAATACCTCCACGCACACTCATATACACAGGTCCACGCACTAGCGCAATGTATACGCATCAGGTTATATACGCTCCACCTCCACGCAGGTTATATATGCTCCACCTCCACGCAGCATGCAACAATCTCCACGTAGGCTCAGCAATCTCCACGCAGCTTATGCACTCTCCACGTAGCACTTCAGTTGGACAACAGTTCAGTTGGACAACAGTGTGCACCATTCAACGCACCAGCACTTCTACGCATCACCACTCCGGGACTGATACAAAACAACCTCCTCCGCTGCGCCACGCCTCCAACATTGCTCCGATACCATTTGTTAAAGGCAAAGGTGTGCAGCAATCAAATAAACAATATACACAGCAAATAACCATACACAGGAGACAACAGATTAACGTGGTTCACCCAACCAATCTGGGCTACATCCACCAAACATAGGCATCGGCAATTCTTTATTATCAAATAGGAGATTACAAAATAATCAATTTCCTCACAAACTCTCTCTAAAACAATCCGTATGGATACCTGTTTTATAGCTAAGAGAATCTAACTGCTTCATAAAGCCTCTCACAACAAATATAGGATGCATTAACTCTCTCCCAACAACCTGGAGCTAATGTAGCAACAAAATTCCTATTGTTGTCATACATTAGAGATTTTTGCCTAATATATGAAACAGAAAATCTCAACACTATTTATTTTCTAAATATATTTATATTTTGACAGATTTTAAATAAATAAGAAGTTTAGGATAGTGATTTTCTAAATATGTATTTATCTATTAGACTCTTTGCATTTAAGTTCTTATTGGGAAGAGGAAGTATGGGTATTTTATTTTTAATTGTATCTTAAAAGTTGTTAGATAATTTAGAATTATTCAAAATTATTTAAAATCTAGGATGAATTAGAAAAAAAATAGTGGAGATATCTTTATTACAAAAAATATATATATATATATATAAATAATATATAATATATATATATATATATATATATTATATATTATATATTCAAATTTTTATGATGTATACTATCGAATTTTTTCCGAATTAGAAAAATTTTCATTCGAATTTTTATGTATCGAATCAAATTCGAATCCGAATCTGAATCCGAATTCAAATTTGGTAACTATGGTTTCAATTATAACATTAACATTATAAGGTCAACATTTGTACAACAAGATATATCATGATATGGATCCACATTTCAATATAACTTCATAATGTCACATTATGCATATCATATCCATCATGCCCATACAACATCATTATCATAACAAAATAAATAATTAATGGTAGATATACATGAAATCATTAACCTCTCACCAAAACTTTGTCCAATTGCCACATACCATCACATTATAAAATATCATCACAATATTGTATTTCATAGCAAAACGAAATTTAACTTGTAAATTGTGGTTAGTTGTGATTAACCCTTTCAAATCATATTTTATAGATATATTTTTATTAAAAATATATTATTAAACAATATCAAAATTACTTTGAATCATTAAATCATTAAGTACTAACTTAATCTATATTTTTTCACCATTTATAAAATTTTATAAACACATCTCTATTTATTATAATTATTATCTATATAGAATTTTATTATTCAAATTAAATTTTAATAAATAATATAATGTTTTTAAATATTTTTAAAAACTACAATTTAAAAGTGGCTAGTATATTTATATTTTATGGCATACATTAATTTTACTATAATTTTCAATCATATTATTATTTTCACTTACAATGTTTATATAATCAATATGTAACTCTAATTATATATCTATAAGAGATGACTATATTGAATACATAGCTTAAGATGATATTATTTCTACACATTTTTCAAAGTTTTTACTGCATAAGAGTTAAACAAAAACACAAACTACAACCACGAAATAACTTTACTTACAAATCAAGTTGTGATCAGTAATCAAATTAAGTTAATCTAAGTCAATTTCAACTAACAAAAGTTAAAGGTGGTGGGTTATGATTCAGTGACTTCATCACCCAAAAGGTATATTTTAGCCCAAATATAAAATAAATTCCATATTAATTGAAGAGAAATAAATAAAGTTAATACGAATTAGGTACAAAGAGGAGGTCCAAAATTAAAGAAGTTTAATGCATTTAGTAACAGTGATGCTTTATGAATCAAATAGTTTAGGAAAAAACAAGAGTTTAAAAACAAAATTATTTTAATAAATGGTTCTTTTGTTTTAATAGAGATTAGTGACTCTAAGTGTCATATTAGGTTTTTATCAATATCCACCGAAGAAATATATGTTGTTGAACCAGATTAATATGGAGATGACCACAAGAATTTCTCATAGTTCTTTATGCATTCAATTAATTGGATCCACATTCGGAAACAATAAAACACTGGATATATATTATTTGATTGGGAATTTGATGTGTGTAACCGAAATAAAGAATGTGAATTATTCAAGATATGTGTGCGAGCAATGAAAAAATATGGAAAAAAAGAATTCAGAGTTTTAATCATTTAGGGCAAAAAATTATTTATTGCAGCAAAATAAAATCTGAAAATCTATTTCGTGGTTATATATGCATCAATGAATTTGGTGAGGAGAGGTAACTATATTTATCCATAAGGTTTTTAATTAAATAAGGATTTTTAATTTAGTGGATTGGATTATGTGGAAAAATCTTAAGAAATATATTTATTATTATTAAAAAGAATATAGTAATTTATGAGTATAAAGAATTTTCAAGTGAGTTATGGATGATAAATTTTTGGGGAGTATTTTTCTGTAGAATTAGTAATTGGAAATTCTAGAAATAGTAGAATGCCCATATGCATTAAGGATTTGAGTCTAACTTCTGATACCATATGTAATGATTTAAAATTAAATATGTAAACTAATTATTTCAATTTTGCAATTTATAATCAACACAACTATTCAATTATTTAGGATAGAATTTTTGAAAAAGTATGAGCAAATAAAACTTACTTGTAGCGATATATATCTTACTTGTGATTTTAGAGTTTCGCGGACAGCAACGAAGTTTTGGAGATGACTCTCTATACAACTGTAAGCTCAACGACACATAATCTTTCTACATTAGCCACCCCTAAGCCCTTAATCAACTACCACTGCCAAGGAATCCTTTGTCTCACAACACCCTTCATCCAAAGAATACATGAATACTTCTCACCCCATCTTTATCCATTAAATAGAACAGAGAATTCCAAAAAAAAAAAAAGATTAGAAAGAGATCTACATGCACACAATCCATGTATCAACATGCAAATTTTTATTTCTTTGTTATAAATTTTACTTAATTCAACATTTTTTCTTGATTTAACTTTTGCTTATTTTATTATTTTTGTTAACTTTTCTATATATTTTTAATAAATTCAATTTATTATTTATTAATATTGTTATTTATTATTAATATCCTTTTCTTCTTTATTTATACTTGTTTGCTAATATTATCTTTTATTTATTTATTTATATTTTAATATTATTTCATCTATTATTATTATTATTTTTATTTATTTACAATTACAAGTCATTACAAGGATTTAGGTATGCGCGAGATACATGTTGCATCAAAAGCTGATAACAGGGAGACTACGTATCTTGAATCTTCCACGACTTGCGAGACATCCTGTCCCAAATAGGCTAGCATGCTTCATAAAATTTTGTTGTAAACCCGTGAGGGCCTAGTGCCTTGTTTATGGGCATATTCATGCCGACTTCTTCCACTTCCTAGGAAGTGATTTCTTTCAGGAGAATTTCATTAAATTAATTTTGGAATGTGCTGAGTAATTTTTTGAATATTTTGCGTCCTATCTTGACTAGATTCTTTGAGGAGCAAATTGAAATGTTAGGAGAGGATTTGTGTCATATCTCCATGGGAATTCCACATATTGGTTGTTTTGGTCGCAAAGATGAGAATTCCAGTTTTGATGTCTATAGTTAGGCATAGACTTATGGAAAAATTTATATTGCACTCACCTTCTTTTAACTATTTTATTCTAGATTTTTATTTATATAGGATCTCCTCTTAAGCCAATATTTCTTGAAGTTGGTGTCATAGAGCTCCCTCTATTTCTTTTGTTTCTTCAATGCTACCCTCCAAGATTATTTTTTAGTGTACTTCATTCATTTGTGCCTCCAATCTTAGTTTGTCCTTAAAGATATTTCCAAATTCGCTCTTCCAACTATGTTGGAATCATTAACTACCAAAGTCGCTCTTCCAACTATGTTGGAATCATTAACTACTACTTGTGGTATGAATTAATATGTGATATTTATTTATATTTAACACAATACCAACTTTATGATAACTCTCTAAATTTCTTGTGTCTTGGAGTATATATCTAGTGATTATTTTTATCCCCATTTCAGAAGGTAATGTCATTAATATCACCCTTTTCATTTGGGATTAAGACTATAAAATTTTGCAACACTTATTTATAAGGTTGTAAATGAAAGACTTAAAATTGACCTCCAAATAAAAAAGTGGTGATCCTATCATCACCTTTTTCAAGGTTCAAATTAAAACTTGTTTGACCTTCAAATAAAAAAATGGTACTCATAGCATCACCCTCTTTCAGGGTTAAAATTACAACTTGTTGAAATTTTAGCCTCAACAACTAGCACCATTTCAAAGAAAAGCCTTAAAATTGACCCTCGAAATGAAAAAAGGTGCTAACCATCACACTCTCCCCCTTTTTTTGCAAGGGGGTTGGTTGGGTGGGTAACTATATAACTTGTTTCAAAAGATGGCCTTAACAACTCATATCATTGTGAATTGAAACTTCAAAATCATGTTCCAAATTGAAATGTAGTGAAACAAGTAGCAAATTTTCCTTTTATTTTATGCCTAAAGTTGCAATGCTCTTGAAACCATATCCTAAAAAAATTGACACCACTACAAACAAAATCATATGGGAGTACAAAGCTAGGATTTCAATGGAAGAAATCCCATGATGAGTAGTTTTGAAAATGTGAGAGGGAAAGTATTTCACAAGATGTTTCAAGTACACAGAGAGTAACTACAGGAGTCAGAATTAGGGATTAAGGTCAATCTCAAGTTTTCTATGATCAAGGTTTTTGGTGGCACAATGAGAGCACCAAGTGAGAAGGAAAGAAAGTGAGAGGGTGACAACATAAGTGCTAGGATAGAAACAAGAAAAGAAACTTTGGAGATTAAATTCTCTAAATTACATGTAATTGGCATGTGTTGTAAGACTTGATTAGGAATGCATACCCATAGAAAAGTATAGAGTGATTGATGGGTGGGGTTGGGTTGAGGTGGGGGGTGGTGAATATGGGTTTCCTAGATTGGATTTGAATAATTTCCCCAAATTACATTTAAATGAGACGTTATTATGTAAACTTGGCTCATTCATAGAGTCAAAGTTGTTAGGTCTACAATATGTGGTTTTGGTGACCGATGGTATGTTTCCCATAGCATTTCATTTAATGAAGGCTATAAATAAACTTGTAATCCTCCATTGTAAAGCACCAACAAGTGAGTAGGTGGAGAGCTCACTTGGCCAGACTTGGGTAAATTGTAATCAAAGCTTCATAGCTAGTGTTTTCCTTGGTTGGGGTTTTCCAAGATAAATATTATGTGTGGTTTTCATTTGTACTTTTATGGTATGGTTAACTACATTTTCTATATCACATCCTAATCCTAAAATTGGTATTAAAGCCATAATTATGAAATGCCACATAAGATTATCAGTGAGATGGTTAGGTGGAATTAATCGAGCGTGGACGAATCCATTGGTGTGATGGTTTGGCTTCAGAAGTAACAAATGGTAAAACCCATTAATAAATTCATATAGGCCACATAACCTTATAGACATGTGAACATGGGTACATATTTAGGTCAAATATGGTAAGGTGATATGTAGTGGCATTTGTGAGTGTCGGGATAGTAACAAAAAAAAAAATATTTAGAGATGAAATTTTTAAACAACATGTAAATATGCATACGACTCTAAAACCTTGTTAGGTATGCCTACCCCTCATAAAGTGTAGTGTGAGGGGCACATTTATAATTTTTAGATGCCTTGGTTATAAGCTTTGAAGGTGTGTTGATCTAAAGAATCCCCCCTTATCAAATTTAAAAAGGGATGATATATTAACCTTGATTTAGAAACAAGTCAAAGAATGTTAAGTTTACAGTAATAATTAAAAAATTTCAATATACATTATAAATAAAATATTTTCATGTTAAATAAAATATCTCAATCTTGCATATATAACATGTAATTGAGACCCACTTCTATATTGCGGTAACAAACATGATGAGGGATTCTTGGAGCTCTGCAACCCTAATGACCTTGCGGCCATGAGGTAGGTAGTGCGAAACACCTCGAAAACAAGCAGACAAGCACGGAAAGAAGTGGACAGGCGGATCAGAAATGGCAGAGGAGACTAGGAGGGGAGAGATCCCCTCCTACAGAGATGCAACAATGGGAGAAGGAACAAGTAACAGCAAAGCGGAGGTTGAACAAAGGACACCAGGACCAGTCTTAGGAGCCAGATGGCAAGCAGGAAGTAAAGGAAAATGTATGCCCTGCACAGTGAGGAAACCGAGGTTTGTTATTCCAATGAACAAACTGGAAAGGTACCGAAGTTATATGAAAGACCATGCAATGATTTGCAAGCTCATCAGACTCTGGCCCTCAGAGAAAGAGCTAACAAGATGGATCCAACAGAAATGGCAGCCACGTGGGCAAATTGAACTAAAGCTAGGCACACGAGGATTCTTTACGGTAATCTTCTCAAACCTGCAAGACAAAGAAAAAGTTTTTGAAAATGGTCCATATTTCCATAACAATGCAGGTTTATTTATGAGGTATTGGGAGGAGTGCTATAATCCGGATAAAGAAAAATTCCTAGCAGCACTTGTATGGGTTAGACTATTTGGATTACCTATGGATTTCTGGGACCTAGAGATACTTGAAGGAATAGGGAAAACCATAGGCAGATTTGTAAAGATAGCGGAATCAACTAAAAGAGGAAGATATACCTCGTATGCAAGAATATGTGTTTATATGAACATTGCAAAGCCTATACCAGGTGCAGTCGAACTAGAATATCACGAGGAGGTCTGGCAGTAGGCGTTGGACTACGAACACATACCTTTTAGATGCAGAAAATGTCATGAATATGGACACCTTTTCAAGTAATTCCCTTTAAATGCAGAGGAAGAGGAAAGAAAGACTAAGCAACAGAGGAAACCACCGAAGACAATGAGGGGTTTCAAGAAATAAAAACCAAGAAACGACCTAGCAAAGAAACCCCAAAGGACGGTAGAAAAGAACAACAAATCAAAATAAAAGAGACAAATAGGTTTGAAATATTGCAAACAGAAGAAGGGGAGGAAGAAACTCGAGGTATGGACTACCAAGAGGAACCAGATCAGGAAGGTAGAACAAATCAGGACATCAACAGAAACAAGCAGAAAGCTAAAGGAGAAACAGAGGCAAAGGGGATAAAAGAAAAGGAGGAACATCAGGAGAATGAAGTAATGGAAGTAGACATAAATAAAGGGGACGACCCAACAACAGAAGACGAAATTCTGAGAAACCTACTAGATAAGTGGAGAAACCTGGATGAGCGGTTTATCCCAGAAAAAGATAAAAGATTATACAAAGAAATATTCCAAAAATACAAAGAAAAATGGGAGCATGGAACTACAGGGATGAATGAACAGTTATGAACACAACACGATAATATCCAAGAACATCAAAACAAAAGGAAAGGATGGAAAAAAACGAGGACGAAAGAACCTACAAGAATCAATTCAAGTAATGGGAGAAATGCTAGTCAATACAAGAAGAGTAGTGCCGTTTTTAGTGGTCTTCCAACAAGCAACCCAACATCCCAATGATTAATATTACATCATGGAATATAAGAGGGCTTAACAGCAAGGGTAAGTGGTGGGCTCCAGTATTGCAGCAATAATGCCGCAACTCCTGGGACTCCCTTCTTTACTTTTATCAACTTGGTTGTTCGTAACAAACTTGGAAGCGATGGTGCTGTATGCACAAGTACTAGCTCTTGCCACAGCTGTCACTTGGTCAACTGGCACAAGTCCGTTAGGGGCTTTAGCCAACTTCTATGAGCTCTTAGAAGAAGCTTTTAATTGATGGATGAAAGCTAACTCAAAGGAAGCTAATCTACTTTCGAAAAGAGATTGACAAACTAAAGGAAAGCGCACCCTAGCAAACCCTAATTCTACCAGCTAGTCCTACTGATGCAAAGATGAGAGTGCAAACTACTGAAAGAGATGCCATTACTTCTATGAAGGTAAAATACATGTGTTTAGACTACTTTTGTCCTAAGAAAACATCTTCTTGTATTTTTTGATTAAGTTGTCAATTTCTCATGCATATGCTTGAATTGTGCTTTACTGTGCAGGTGTGGATCAAGGAAGAGGAATGCTTGGAAAAGGTTGGAAAGGTTCAGAGAGGGTCTAAGGAGTCCCTAACACTCTTCCAGAGAGTTTCACAAAGTTTGGCTATCAGGAAACTCATTTGTGAGCTTCTACAGGAAGTCTGCAGGGGTTCTACAGGATGTTTCAGAATTTCTACAGGATGTTTGGAAATCGGTTTCTAGGGGATGGATGAGTGAGGGAAGGTACATGGACGGATCTGGAGGTAGGATAGGGGTCTAAAAATGGCCTAAGGTCTGGTGGATGGAGCGGTGAAGAGGTGTAGAAGGCTGACTTGGCTTGAAGAAGGCTAAGGCAATGATGAGCAAGGAGGTAGGGTGACGTGGACAAAAAGGATAGATGGGAAACGAGAAACTTAGCTAAGAGACAGAACAGGTGGCTCAGATGATGCTTTGGGTAGATGAACAAATGGAGGAGATGCCCTGCACGGTGTACTTTGATCAAATCAACAAAGGCTTGCAAATGATCAAATCTTGAACTAATCTAGTCTAACCATCAACAACATAAATGAACAACAACTTTATTTGGGAAGAAAACCTTGTACATCAACTATGCAAAGAAACATTTCAGATGTCCAAACCCATGACTAATCTCTGCTAATGGAAACAACACACTAAGGATTGCATGGTCAAGCAAACTAATGTTTTTGTTGAGGCAGCACTGTTTCCTCAATTCCAGACCCTAATCCAATAAGGATGAGGTGAAACCAGGAGTGTGGTTGTCCCTTTTCTTGGAGGTTTTTATGTTATTATCCTACCAAAGCACCTAAAGCAATGTCATTCATAAACAACGATCTATTCAAGCAACATAACGAAATCTACATAACAGAAACATGTTCAAATGCATAAAGGAAAACAATGATACGTAAATGAAAAATAACAGTACAGAAAGGAGGCCCTAGGCTCTCAGGTTGGGCCCAACCCTAAGAGCTATGGCTCCTATGAAAAACTCAGATTTGATAGGAAACCAAACTGCTTCTCATTATCCAAAAATAATCATAAGAGTGATGCAAAAAATGGCTACAAAAGAACAAAATAGGACTGGTAGCACTGAGGTGCAAAATACACAATAGTTTCAAAAGTCCCTTACGAAGGCTGAGGCCTCAACATTTATACATCACGAGGGACCTAGCTGGCCTCCTCAATCTGTGTAACTCAGCTGTCAAATTGTGAGTTAAACAGTCCCTTCTAAATTCTGCTTGGCTCCCTTCTAGATTCGGTTTGGTGGTCTTTGGAGCTCGGAGTTGGGGGTGAAGATCCCGAGGAAGGGTTATTTAATGCCATAGGCAACCCCCCTTCGAATCCTCACCTCAGGCTTGGCTGTCTTATAGCCCATGATTGCTTTGACTTTTCTCCAATATGTGTCAAAAAACCTGAAATAAGCACGTGTTAACCACCTAGGAAAAGTGACTTCCCTTATTCGTACAAATGACATAAACATACTGAAAATAATGCATAACTATAGAAAATGAAGGATTTTGACAAGGACTGAACAAGGATAATTAGGCCAATGAGCCCAACAAGTTTACTCAATTTTGGGGCTCATCATCACCCCCCTGCTAAAAGGGTTGCTCATCCTCTGAGCAACTAGTCCAGCTCCTCGTCTTTCATTGCTTTAATGGCCACTCTCACATCCCAAGCTTCTGAAGTAGTGTCCTCCACATTGTCATGGAATCCGGCCTTACTCTCCACCTCTTCCCACTGCTTATCCTCCTCCTCTTCTGTGCCTCCCTCTAACAATCCCAAAAGCAAGGGTGGACTTAGCTTGAGGCCTATCCAATTGGCTTGGAGGTTTTGCATAGACTTCTTGTAGAGAGGTACCCGTGCCAAAGCCTCCCTCATCTGAGTTGGAGTGTGATATTCTCGAATTTTGAGGCTGTGGGACAATGTGTTCCACCTACGGGCGCAAGCATGAACACAATTGTCCCCTAGTAATCGCTCCATATCCTCGAAGTGTGCTATGGCCTGGGCCTGACGATCCATGTACTCTAATAAACCCCGAGAGTTGGTTGCTAGGTGCTGGTGAGCGGATATCAATGCTGTGGGGTCCCCTGGCTCTACTCTAATCAGCAGTGGTTCATGTAACTCCCGGTCCATGACATTCCTGGCCTCAACTGCTCTCTTCTCTTCATGGTTTAACCATGAGGTCATTTCCATCAGCTGCATGTCCCCTATTGCTGTGTTGGGGTCCCACGAAGTGATGTTTGGAAGGGCCAAATTATGGAGGTAAAACTATGAAAGCTTGGCCTTATCTTCCGATGAACTGGTGTTACATAAATCTGTGAACTATTGGGGGTTTTGGATGTGGGAGATACCCCTCTGTGCCAACGTGTTGATTTGGAACTGCAGCCACTGGTCCCTTAGGTACAGGCCATAAGATTTGGCCGGTTGCCTACATTGCAGTGCTTCCATTGCCCAACTGGCCATGCAGGCTAGTTGTGTCTCCTTTTCTTGTACTTGCTGCTTTAGGGATTGTATCTCCATATCTGCCTGTAGTCCCCTTTCCTGTAGCTGCTGGTGAAATTCCTCGAGATTAGCTTACATCTCTTCTTTTCCTTGAGGCTCTGCTGAGGGATCCTTGGTTGCTGTGTCCTTTTCTTTCCTCTGTCCCTGCAGCTGGAGTTGTTGTCTGAGCAGCTCATTCTCTTCTCTTAACTTGGCTTGCTGGGAGCTTTCCACATGCCTTACTCTTGCCAACTCCCTTTGTGCTTCCTTGAGCCTTTCCTCTAGAGGTCCTATATCTGCTACACCCTTAGATTTAGCGATCCTCATCCTCGTGTGGGTTCGTACTCGTTCTTCCTCTAGTGCTAAAAAAAGTGGCACTGTGAACTTTTGGGGAATAATTCTGCCGGCCTCCAAAAAGTTATAATAAGAGCCCAAGTTGGGTTGGGGGCTTGGTTCCATGATAACATCGACTTTCTCCTCCTTTGGTGGTGACTTGGCTGCTCCCTCCTCCTCCTGTGGTGACTCGACTGCTCTCTCCTCCATCTGCTCAGTTTCTTTCAGCCTAGCCAAAGTTTCCTGTAGAATAGCTTCAGCATCCTGTAGAGAGGCTTGTGAGCTCAATTTCTCCATTCTATCCCTCCATGAGGATGTTTTTGGGCTCCCCCAATCATAAGTAATGGATGCCTTGGAGGGGGATTTATCCTTTGGTGTGGTAGGGGTATCCATGATGGTGATCGGTTCTTTTGATGGAGGATGGGGTCTGCCAGTCTTAGTCCTTACACTCCTTCTCGCTTTGAAATACAGAGGAGTCTCCCTCTTTCGTTTTTCTTTTGGCTTAGGAGAGGTACTTAGGGTGGCCAGCACAACTGCTGCCTCCCTAGCTAGGATTTCGGCCAACTTCTCCTTCTTTTGTCCTCCTTTCGGACTTCCTGTAGAAAGTCCTGTAGCGGTTGCTTTCTGGCTTCCTGTAGAAGCCGTTTTCAACTTTCCTGTAGAAATACTCTGCTGCTTTCCTGTAGAAGCCGAGGGCACTGTTTTAGCCTGCTTGGCCGAAGGGACTTTTTCTTTTACCTTGGCTGAGGTTGGCTTAGGGGTGCCCTTACTATCTTGGACTTTCTCAGTCCGTTATGCCCTTCTCTGTAGTCGTTTCTCCCTGGGCATTGGTGCAATTCCATCATCCCCTGTTTTGGCAGCTTGACCTGTTGCTGGTTTTCCCTTTTGTTCCTTCTTTAGTGTTTTGCCAAGGGTGTCTTGTTTTTTAACTTTCTTCTCTGCCTGAGTAGGCTCCTTCTCCTCACTGCTAGAAGAAGTGAGCTCCTCGGCTAAGATTCAGATGTCATCGTCCTTCGACATATTTCGGAAAATTTCCCAGGAGAGAGGGACAGTGAAAGTGTGGAGTGCATCTTCCACGAGGAGCTTAATAAGCCCATGATGAGCTAGCTGGTCTGGTGTCCCCTCTCCGAGTTTGGTGGCACACTCAGTCATGGACTGCAGGAGGAAATAAGGAATGCTCAATTTTTGCTCTGAGGGTAGGTCCATGTGGTGTCTGAGTATTTGTGAGCAAGCCGAAAATGATAAACCATATATGATGCTAAATCGCCCCTCAACATACGTAATAACTTCAATAATTTGGAGGCTGACTTCACTCCAAGAACGGTTGTAGGCTAGTCCTCCGAACCTCCGTTCTTATCTTCTGAGAATTGTTCTTCTGGCAAGAAGAATTCTTTTTTAGCCTTCTGACCCAGCTTCCTCTCCTCCTTATCCCAAGGCACCCCCATTGGAAGATCAGTTACCCTGCTGATGAGCTGTGGGGTGAGTTTGAGGGTCAATCCTCTGAAGTTGACAACGCCCAATGTCTTTGACTTCAGCTTTAGGGACTGAAGGAATTCTTCTGCAATTTCATCGTCGTGACCTTGGAGCTTGTCACAAAATGACATCCAGTGTGCACGGGAAAACAAGTCCACCACCTCAGGGGTTTCCTGTAATTTATTGGAGTCCGAAGGTTCTTTTCGAATGAACCCACCCGGCATGGTAAAACTCTGTGTTTGCTCGCGTTTTCACGCAGACTGGGAATTCTGGGTGGATTTCCTCCTCAGAGCGTAAAAAAGATATCTTTGGTCGATTACCCTGTGCTGAACTTGCCTGCTCACATATATAGAAGGAGAAATTCAGGATTTTTCACACGGAGCGTAGAGCTACGTCTCCGTTATACACACAGTCGTATAAAGTTTACAATTTTAATAGTGTTTTGACAATGTATCACTTTCTACAGGAGGGAGTTTTCATTCACGCATGGAGGAAATTTCGCATGCAGATTACTAAGACGATTTCGACAGCGACATATAAAAAAATTCAGACAGAATTGCATTCAAATTTCTCTACCCCCTCACTACGTCGAATTCACCACCTTTGGAATTTTTTTGCATGGGGAAGTTGAATTCTACCTACCTCATTAAAATTCGCCACCCTCGACGTGAACAGTCCGCACTGCTTCGAATGTCGTGTTTCCTGTAGCGCAGCTTCCTGTAGAAGTTGTTCTCGGCTTCTGGAGGAGGTTACAGTAGCGCAAGACCAGTCTGAGCGGTAGCAGGACGTTTGAACAAGTCGAAAACTCAGGCTAACCACTTGCAGAGGAGGAGGACGCACATTCGGTTGGAAAACGGTTGTGATCATAAATGACTGCAGTGCATCATAAGTATCAACCAACCGATTTCGAATTGCTGTGGAATTCATGGCGTGGGGGTGAGCTGTCCCCGCTGATCCATTGGCCAACGTCATTGCAATCATTCCCCAGCGTGCCCCTGACCGCCGAATTCTTTCATCTGCATTTACCGCTGCCATTCTTGTCATACCTCCGCTTCTCCCCGACTGGACACTTCCCATGTGCCAATTATCCAACCTTTCGGCATAACCAATCCAGTTCGGATCCTATGAGGCCGCTTGACTGGCTGTGGTGGCCAGTTGAATGGCAACCAGCCTTGTTCAATCCGTCCATTCTCACAGTCATGCATATTCAGAGTATAGCTTATGCAATTGGACGAAATAAGGTTAGGCACTTACCTGTGCGGCCGTGGACGTGGTTTTTTCCAGGTTTCAGGACGAGGGATGCTGGATTTGCGTGTTGCTTCATCGTGCTCAAGTGCTGGAGCTTCCCTTCATTGGCTGTTGCTGGCTGTGAGTCTTGGAGACCCGTTTCTCTGGTGGCGAATACGACATGCACCGGTTCTGAGAGCTGCTGGTGTCTTCGTGGTAGGTACTCCAGCTGGATCAGCTGCTACAGGATTCCTGTAGGACATCCTGTAGCCGTTTCTCCTCCTGGGGTGCATGCTGACATAATTCGAGTCCCGTTTCACAAGTGAAGGGTCTTGAGGTCGCCTAGACAAGCAAGTGCTTGAGCCTCAGAAGACCTAATTTTTTGAGATTGAAAAAAACAAATTTTCTTATTTGAAAAACAGAGTTCTGGTTGCATGTGCAGGTATGCTTGCTCAGATTGGAGTGATGGAGGTGAAAAGAGGTGAAGCGAGTGGAGGATGGAAGAAAAGGGTGGTTGCATGCCTCCTCAGCCGACTTCAAGCTCCAAATCCTTCCCTGCAGTCGATTCTAGCCCGTCCAAAGGTTCTACAGGAAGTTTCCTGTAGAAATACAGAACTTCCTATAGGAAGTCCTGTAGCTTCCTGTAGAAGGCTGAACCATGATCCGATTGTGCCCAAACTTTGAAAAAATGAGTGTTCATGCCGGGTGTGCATGTGAGGCTGTTTGGTAGCTTGATAGGGACCCTTGTCCTTGAGTTGAGAGTCCTCCTTTGGTGCGCTGTGTACCTGCAACCTACAACACTTTCAGAGATCAGCTTGTTTTTTCTTTTTTCTTTTTTTTTCTTTTTGTTTCTTTTTTCTTTTTCCTTTTTTTTTCTTTTTTTTTTTAAGAGACAACAGGGGCGCCTCAATGAGGTTTTCACCCCTACCATCTGCCTTGGGTGCCTTGAAAAG
>APFE031619418.1:12629-23038 GCA_000404065.3 Pinus taeda | reverse complement strand
ATCATCAATATAGCAGCATCAATAACAATAAAACATCAAGAGCATTCACACATTAACACAGTATGTATCCCGGGGAAAGAATCTCGCTAAAAACCCCAACTATCTGTATATTAATGGTTGAGTCATGTAACATTACAAAGTACAATTCTTATCACAAGAAATCCAGTACTAGCTCCACCTGTTACACACAATACAGCTCAGATCTGAATCAATCACTGGCTCAAATCTCTTCTGTTGCTTGCCTGCCTCCGCTGCTCAATACCTACACAAGAACCGGTGATAATTCCAAGGCAGCCACGTCTTTCCTTGGCTAAATCACGTAAGAACAAGCTACAATGTGGGAAAACTCATTGGCATACTCAATCCCTTGATTGTGCAAGATCTGGTGCACAACTATAGTCACAACTGATAGCAATATGATTCTCAACACCTGTCCCTGCTGAACTGAACATGCACTGACATGCAACTGAGTTAACTGATGTATTCATTAGTTGTATTATGAGTTAATAACTTGTGAATTAATTAATAACTAATTCACCCAACTCATCTCTAGTCCATTCGCCAGTTAGACTAAATACAACCAGTTTAACAAAGCTAAACTGAACACAACTCCATCAACTGCACCTCCAGTCCACTAAACTCAACTCACTTGAGTTCTAACTAAAGTCATGCATGCAAATATTCAACTAACCCATAAGAACCACCTATTTCCTTCATGCAATTGCATGTGCCACATCCGTAGCTCGAACTGAAGTGCTCCAAGAGAATAAGATTAAGTTTATAGTCCAAGTATTATTGTGAGATAATAATATTTGACTTTTCTATTTTTGACAGCCAGTCTAAAAATAGACTTGATCACTCACACTTTCATCAAAAATAGAAGTCCATCTATTTTCCAACTTGATCAATCATCCATAAACAACAAACTGCAATCCATAGACATGATCCTATGTCTAAAAATAGACATAGTCTAAAAATAGACTTGCGCCAAAAATAGCCTGCGGGCCCACTTAGTGAAGGCGACTCCTTTCCACTAAGCTCCATCATCTTGTTGCATTCTCAACAACCATTTCTTGTTGCACATTTTTCAACAAATTGAGCAGATTGTCTGGGCTGCAGAGAAGCGACAGAGGTAGCAAGAGGCTAGGGACCAGTGTCAACAAGACGAGGACCTACAATTTGAACTCGCCCTTGACCGCTTCGAGTGTCTGGGTAGCGGCCAGAGAACTGAGTCGTCGCCGGGGAGGATCAGTCAGAGCGGGACGAGTCAGAGAGGGACAAGGAGGGGGGCGAATTGATCTTCCTCTGCTGCTGCCCCTCCTACAGCGCATTCGATGACACAGACGAGGCATGCTCACCTGGGCAAAATTGTGCAAACGAGGACGAGGAGCAGTGCCGAAGAAAGAGTGGTCAATGGGAGCAGAAGGACTTGTGATCAGCAATTCAAAGCCGAGATTCAAGCCTGAAGAACCAGTCCGAAGGCAACAAAGAAGACTCTGTGAGAAATGAGCACCATCCACCATCTCAATCAGCATAGAACTTGGCAGCGTCTCCCCGTTGTCATGCGCGAGTGGGGCTCTGCAACAACAGGGAGACAATTGCAGTTCATAGGAGGTGGAGCGGGGGGAAGACGGTCTGAAGCAACCATCTTAAAAATCATATTGATGAAACCTCGACCTGCGCAGTATATTAATGTGCCATTAATATCGGCGGTGGCTTCCTGGATAAGCTTCTGAGTGGAAGCGTGGGTGGCCAGGTGGCCTCGCCACTTGCAAACCTGCGTGGTACCTACGTGTATACACACCCGCATTTGGGAACATTATTATTTAATTTTTTCACTTGCTGGTTCACGGATACCCTGGTCAGTGGGTAGCCGCTACATCCAGGGGTTTAAATCTCTGAGTGGACGCCACCCGAAGGGCATCAACACCCCTCGGCCTATTTACTGACCTAACCCCAAGAGCTTTCGGGATTCGACCCTGTGACCTCCCATTGGCAAGGCACTTGATTTAACTGATTGAGCTAACTCTTGGGGCTTCATTATTATTTAATTATTACACAACGATTAGTTTTTAATATTATTATAAATTCCTTTAAATAATATTAACCTATTTATTACATCAAGATAAGAGCTAGTTTTCTGCCTAATTCCCTTGAATTGGTCAACCCTAACTAACTAAGAATGTTATTATTTGAATTGGTAAATAGATTATTTTTAACACATTCACTAACTAGTTAATTACATAACAACTAATCTTAAACCTAATTCTTAATGTTAATTATTATATAAATAAATTATACTTAGATATTATTAACATTTTAATCAATAATATATTAATTAATAATGATATATGAATTATTTTATTTTCTAAAATGATAATATTATTATTTCAATTGGTAAATAATTTATATTTTTTTATATTATCACTAACCAATTCCTTACATAACAACTTATCTTCAACCTAATATTAATATCTATTTGTTTTTAAATAATATTAATATTACATAAAAGAATTACCATTTGAATCGATAAATAGATTTATTAAATTTTGAATAGGTCAACCCTAATAATATTATTTTATTTACATTTTCGATATTAAATAATTAAGTATTACATAATGACTATTTTCTAACTAAATAATTGTTTTTAATAAATTTAATAATTCTTCACCAATGGCTATTTTTGAACGGCTTAGCCTAAACATTGATGCGTCCCTGCTATTTAGTCTCTCAGATCGATTGGTTTCTCACCTTTTCCTTATGATGAAACACATTAGTTGGTTCAAAACGTCGACCCAATGCTTACATTGTGATTAATCCGAAAGACTATTCTCTACATAATGGATCACAAAGGTCTTAGATCTAATAGGGTCGAAGTTTCTGGAGTCAAAGTTGCTAAGGAAAAGTTTGCTAAAGAATTTTTTGGAAGGCTCATCAAGGAGGAAGGATTGACTTGGTGTTGGTGGGGTCTTTAACAAGGGTCTTAGGTCTTAGAATTCATCATTTGAAGTTCTATAAGAAGAAAAGAGTTCTCATGAGTTTTACTTTGAAGAGGAGAGGTTCTGGCCTTGACTGATAGCCTATATATTTTGTCCTCTTCTCTCATTGTTCTGTATTTTTTGGTAGTTGTTTGATGATAAACACACTAATTATAATCAAGTGAAAGAAGAATCTAATCAAGTTAAGTGAAAATACATCACAAGTAGTTATCAACTAAGAGAAATCACCTAATCTAGTTGCCCTAGATTTCTCAACATGGTATCAGAGCTAAGGTGAATAAAACAAGAATAAGTGGAAACTTGAAGATCAGTATTGAAGTAGGATACATAAGGGCCAAGCACAAGGAAATCATTAAGAAGGACTAATACACACATCATCTTGAAGAAAGGAATTAAGGAACATCAAAGAAGACCTCAAAAACCTTAACTCATTCAAAGAAGGATTCTACACTTGAAGCATTCTTAGGAAGCTCACACATTTTAAAATCATCATCCAAGGGACAAAGAAGAAGCATTTCTATCATCATCAAATATACTAGGTGATCTTTATCACATTGAAGCAAAGATCACATCTTAAACATCTTTGAAGAAGCTCATCAAGGAAGAAACATCATCAAGAAGGCATCAAGTTGAAGATATCATCTTCAAAAGAAGCATCTTCACTTGACAAGTAAGTATATTTATATCTATGTTTGAATCTACTATCAAAATGACTTCATTCAGCAAGGAAAGCAACAAATTGGTTTGGTCATCAAGTTTCGTTGAAGGAAGAAGAGGACAAATTCGATCCTCATAGAGAATTATTTTTTGGGACATGTTAAGGGTTCAATATCCAAACCATCACAAGAGGAAGCTCAAGCACTATCAAAGTATATGAAATTGGAAATAAGGGCTCAAAGAATCCTCATAGAATCAATCAAGGATTCCCTCTTCCCCTATGTAGAAAAATTAGAGAAATCGAAAGAAATCTGTGATAAATTCGTAGAATTGTTTTCCGTAAGCACTGTAGGAGAAGTTATATCTTTGAGAACTAAGATATACAAGATGAAGGTATCAAAGGAAGAATGGATAACCTCATACCTTATGAGGGTGTCACAAATAAGATTCCAACTACAAGAGTTAGGGGAAATAATGTCTGATAAAGAAATGACCACCATTGTGCTTAATACACTACCTGATGAATGGGGCAACTTTGTGTCAAGTATCTATGGAAAGAAAGAAGCCACTCAATTCAGTGAACTTTTTTCATTATGTAAGATTTAATAAACAAGGTTGAAAGAAAAGAGCGATGTTGGGTCAAAAGAACAAGTTCAAGCTTATGCTGCCATGGACTGAAGAAAAGGAAAGTTTGAAAAGTTTGATCCTCAGAAAAAGAAGAAGATCAATATGTAAAAGATACAATGCTATGAATTTAATGTGTGTGGTAATTTCAAAAGGAATTTTCCTAAAATTAAGAAGGGCAACAAGAAGTGAGAAGTAAGAAATGAAGCCCATGTCATCGAAGAAGTGGAAGAACCTGAAAAGAAGAAGACAAAGAAGGAGGAGGTGAAAGACTTGTACTATGAATAAAATATACTTGAGTTAGTTTTAGTTTTGTAAAAGATAGCAATCATGATGGAAAAAATCACAAGCATCAAGATGCATTAAATTTTAAATAGAGATGACATTGTCATAAAATCTTGGAAGGATAGATGAAGTAGAAGTCTACATGGTTGTAGCAGTCATCATGATATAAATTAAGTAGCTCATGGATGTGATCCAATGGTTAGGTGGGGGGGGGTTTATTCACCGCAGGTTATGTGGTCCAATCCTAGGCAGTACTATGTATGCTTGAGGGCTACTTTAGGCATGGTTTCTTCAATTTAAAAAGAAAGAAAGTAGCTCATGGCATCTCCATTGGAAGCATATAAGGAAAACCGAAGTAGAAATATATATGATTGGAATAAATTCATCTAACATGATGGAAGATAAATAATTGACCATACATCATCGTCATTAGAAAGGAGAATTTGTAGAATAGGGATCATCTAGATCCTCCACTATAATCTTTATAAGAAGATTCAACTCTACTTGGAAGTAGCGTCTCAATGATAGTCTATAATCCACCTTGTGTGGGATCCATTGGTAAGGTATGACGATGAAAAGGTGCCATATGTTGAAGTTGTTTGAAGTACTTTCATCTTCAAACAAGAAAAGGAAGTTTCTAGAAGGAAGTCTAGATGACCAAAATAAGGAAAAGGTATGCATATATTTGATAGAGTCATGTCATTATATAATTGTAGATAGCTTGGTTTAATTTATCTATGTTATAAGCCATTTTGTCACATCCAATCAATAGTCATTCTAATGGGATAAATCAACATCCTATTCCCCCCTATAATCATCTTGCATAAATCCATAAACATGTCTCTTTCATTCCCCATAGTTTCTTCCCTAAACTACATCATATGCGCCAGTTTTAGGACCAATGTTCCTTGGTCTCTTGCTAAAAAACGTTCACCAACAAGTTTCTCCACTGTGGCCTGCGTTGTTCACCTACAAGTTTTTCCCCTTTGCATATGTGTTGGTTCTAGAAATTCAGGAAAAAAGAGAGAAATTTTGGAAGCATCCTTTTCCAAAAGCTTCCAAAATTTGTTACAACTATATACCTCAGATAAAACATTTGGATCCTATTCTACCCTACTTTGGAGTTCCATCCCTTATACTTTGCCCCCATCCTCCCATCAAAGGTGGATCTAAAACCTTAGATTGGTAATTGGATAAAAACTCCCAACTTACCCCACTCTTCTATATATTTACAACCTTCCATATGTAAGAGGTTGGCTTTTGGAGAGTGATTCTACCCTTATGTTGTTGTCGTGAGAGGTTTCATTTCATGCATTTAGGGTGATTGAGGTGCACATTGGAACAAGGAAAGGACAAACCATCCCGAAGGACCTATTCTACAATATCAACACCTATTTATGGTTGTAAACTCCTTCCATTTATATTAATGCAAAGAATTCTCTATTTTCCTATATGTGATGTTATTATTTCATATATTTCAATAACATGTTGATATATAGAATAGAGTATTTAGATGATACTACATAGATCTCGTAGTTTCTTGGCTTGTCTTATTTGACTGTGTAGGTTCTAATTTTGGTAATCATAGTTGAAATTGGAGCATTCAAGCTAAATAAGGATTGAAGCCCACAACAGATTCCAAGTAGGTTTATTTATGTCATCTATTTACTTTAAGGAAAGCATTGCGTTCCTTGTCTCTCTATTGTCCTAGGTTAGCCCCCAAACCTAGGGGAGATACTTTTTTCTGCAATCGTAAATTTCATATAACAAATTGGCAAATCCACTAGGGAGCGGTGTATTCCCTTGGTGGTTCATTTGTCCTTTGTATTTGATTACCTCCTTGATAGACCTTTTCTTTTTGACCCAACCAAGAACAAACCTAGGAAGCCATTTCATTGAGTCCCTTTTGCAATTTTTGTGAGGGAATCCTCTATCCCTGGACCAACACACCCTTTATTCCTCTGACAGAGCATTGCACCTCCCCTGGGTCATCTCCATTTTTGTGTGTTGAAACTGCAACAAGATGATGGAGCTTAGTGAAAAGAAGTCGCCTTCACTAAGGGGGCCCGCAGGCTATTTTTGGCGCAAAGTCTATTTTTAGACTATGTCTATTTTTAGACATATGGATCATGGTATATGAGTTGCAGGATGCTATATATGGATGATTGGTCATGTTGGTAAAAATATATGGACCTCTATTTTTAGACATATGGGCGGAGTCTATTTTTAGACTGCAAGTCAAAAAATAGAACAGCTGCATATTATTAGCTCTTAATAATATTTGGACTATAAACATTATCTTATCCTCTTGCAGCACTTCAGTTCGAGCTACGGATGTGGCACATGCAACTTCCAGAAGGAAATACGCTTTTCCTATGAGTTAGTTGAGCTATTGCATGATGGACTTCAGTTAGAACTCAAGTGATTGAGTTTGGTGGAGTTGATTGAGGAGTTGATGGAGTTGTGTTCAGTTTGACTTAGTTGAACTAGTTGTATTTAGTCTAACTGAAAAATAAACTAGTGATGAGTGGTGTGAATTAATTATTAATTAATTCGCTAATTTTTAACTCATAAATCAACTAAAGAATACATCAGTTAACTCAGTGCATGGATAGTTCAGTGGAGACAAGTGTTAGAGGTGGGTGAAAGGGTGAGACTACTATCAGTTGTGACTATAGCTGTGCATGAGATTTGCACAATCATTGATTGAGATTTCCAATGAGGATTGCGCAATACAAGCCAAGGGAATTCGAATTTGGATATGATCTATTCTCAACTTGGATTGCGCAGTAGAGGCAGGAAAACAGTGGAGGAGATTTGAACCCGTGACTTGTTCAGATCTGAGCTAGTTTTGTGTAGCATGTGGAGATAGTATTGAGTACTTGTGAGAAGTATTGTACTATGTATTGTTACATGTTCTCTATCATTATAATATATAGATAGTTGGGGGTTTTTAGCTGTATTCTTTCCCCATTACATACTGTATTGATATGTGCGATTGACGTTTCAATGTGCGCATGCAATTGTTTTTTTTAATTCCACAATTTGATGATCAATTGTAGAGGAGTTTATGTATTATGCATGCATTCCACAAATAGTGTATAATCAATATAATCTCTATGAATAAGTGTTATATTATTCAAAATTCTACACTATGTTGCAAAGCAGTAGTGCCTCTTCTGTACCAGCGTTGGCCCTTGTTTTTGCATAAAACCTACCCCTGTTTTTGAGTGTCTCTTTGGTCAACATACTTCTAGCAGACCTTCCCTGAGTCTTAAGTGTCTTGTGGTCTCTCTAAAGCCTCCATTTGGTTTGCATTTGTGTTTGATTGCCTTTGGTAAGAATTGGTTTTGATTTTTCTTTGTTCTTATCATTTGGTCACTTGCAAACTAATTTCGTTTGGTCAATGGTTGTTTGGATGAATTGTTGTTCTACTCCTCATTATGAAAAGTGCATTTGAATCAGTGATTAAACATTTTCATCTTAGTTTTCTTCATTTCGAAAATTAAGTGTGTTGAGTTTTTTTTTTTTTTTTTTTTTTTTGCATTTGCATCTAGGGTTTTGTGTGTGGAATAGGAATTCCCTAGTGCGAAATTATGTGTTTTTGCTTTCATTTTTGAAAAAACATTTCCCCCCTCAATCATCGGGGAGGGGGGGTTGGTGAATTGTGTATGAGTGTTAATCGCCTTTGAGTGTCATCTCTTTTGATTTTTGAAATTTTCACCCAATTTTAGTTTGAGTCCTCTGTTCATGAAATCTAAGATTACGTTTGATTTCATTGGAATCCTCTTGTGTTTGTTTTGAAAAATTCTCTTGCATAGATCACATTTGCAGCTAGAATTCTCATTTTCACAACAAGAAAGGAAATTGTGTATAGATTACATTTCCATAGTTTTCAAGGGAATCATGCATAGATTAGATTGCATGGTTTTGCATATTTTATTGCTATGAATGAATTAGAATAGCGAAATTGAAAGATCTAGTTAGGAATCTCTTGTTTGCTACATATTTGATTGTTGCATCATTGTTTTCACCTCTCCCCTACACTATATAGCTTTCATCAAAATTGAAAAGAGTTATTTTTCTCATATTAGTTGCATCATAGGTGTGTTCATGTGGCATCGAATTTTGAGCCTTGAAATCGAAATCTAATTCAAGATAAACTCTAAAACTCACCTTAATTAACCTAAGGATCATTGTAACATTAAAGAAAACACTTAGAGGTGTTAATTTTCATATTTTTCTATGTTGTATCAATTACTTTAGCCCAATTCATTTCTTCATTTAACAATGCATTCAATTATTAGCAATATATCCAATCATAAACTATAACTGAAGATAGAAAACTATATGAAATGAAAAAGAAGACAACAACACAACCATAAGAGACAACAAATTGTTCCAAGACTAGGGAAAAACCCTACAAGGAGGAAAACCCTTTCAAATCTTCTTCTTTATTAGATTACCGTAAAAAGTTTTCAACAGAGAGTACAATGAACCCAATACATAAACTTGCAGTAGATATTTACAAAACAGAAGCAAACTACAGAACTATAGAACAATAGAGAGAAACCCTTTATCCATCAGATCATTGAAGCCAACTGAAGGAAAATTCAAAACCCTATATCAAAACCCTAGACGATTCTAACAAGGCCGACTACGAGTGACCCAAAACTTCCTGGATGCTCCCTTAGCTACAATGTGTGAGCGTCTATTTCTGACTTGGATGCTCCCAGAAAGACTATATGTGTGCATTGTTGGGTTGTGTTATATTCTTTCCATGACTAGCCCACATAGTTAACCGGGGGGTTAGAAGGGGGGCGGTGCCCCCCCTTCGTTGCACCAAATGCGTAGTGGGGAGGGGGCAGGGTTCACAGGGGGTTTGAGGAGTGCAGGTAACCCCACTCTATTTGCCCTGGAAAATTTTGGTTTTGGACCCTATATTAGGTTGGGCAGACCTACCTATGGTTTTGTGCATGATTTTCGCACATGGTTTTGGATGCGATGGTTTTCGGTCCATGGTTTTGGACATAATGTTTTTTGGTCCATGGTATTGGATGCTTAGGCATGTATAAATATGTATTGTAACATTGAAAGAAACATAATGAAAACTTAAGCTAGTAGTCCTAGTTTTGGGATCTAGGGGAAAATCTCTGTGTGTATGTGTTTTATGTGTTATGCTCTCGCGTTGTTTATTGTGTTTTAGAATTCGTATGTAGGTAATTTCTATAAGGGGTTAAAATGTACATTTAGTATCAGAGCTATTTTGGCTTCAAGGGATGCCTTTGTTGCTGAGGGGTTTCGCTTGGGCCTATGGTAGAACTTGTTCAGTGGGAGATCTGCAGGATCGATTCTGGTGGTGAAAGAAGATGGCAAGTAGTGGAAAGATAGAGATCAAGAAATTTAATGGTCAGAGTTTTGAGTTATGGAAACTCAAGATGGAGGATCTATTGGTGGATAAAGATCAATGGATTGCAGTAGATTCGGGTACTAAACCAATGGGAGTGTCCGATGAAGAATGGAAGAAGTTGGATTAGAAGGCTAAGAGCACAATACGATTATGGTCTCAGATTTAGTATTGCTAAATGTATCAGGGGAAGCTATGACAAAGGCTTTGTGGGACAAGCTAGGGACTTTGTACCAATATAACTCTCTGGTGAATAATCTGTTCCTATGGAAAAAGTTGTATAACTTGAGGATGAAAGATGGAGACTCAGTGATAGAACATATGAACACATTTAATACTGTGGTAAGTTAGTTATTATTTGTTGATATTAAAATTTCAGATGAAGATAAGTGCATTAGTTTGTTGTGTTCTCTACCAGATTCATGGGATAGTCTAGT
>APFE031619418.1:0-10514 GCA_000404065.3 Pinus taeda | reverse complement strand
CTCGGTTGGTAGCAAAAGATTATTCCCAGGTGCTGGGAATTGATTTTGGTGATATTTTTTCTCCTGTTGCCAAGGTAAATTCTATTAGATTATTTTTATCTGTTACTGCTACTTTTGATTTTGAGGTAGAATAGATGGATGTGAAGATAACATTTCTTCATGGGGATCTGGAAGAGAAAATATACATGAAGAAACATGAAAGCTTTGCGATGAAGGGTAAGAAAGAACTGGTATGCAAGTTAAAGAAGTCTCTGTATGGGTTAAAAAATCACCAAGGATGTGGTATCAGAAATTTGATACATTTATATGGGGACTTGGCTTCACCAGAAGTAAAGTAGATCACTGTGTGTATTTTAAATTAATTGGTGACCATGTTATTTATTTGGTCTTGTATGTGGATGATATGTTGCTAGTTGGAAATGACAAAGAAATTATCCAGGATTTGAAGACCCATTTGTCCTCCAAATTCGACATGAAAGATCTTGGTGCTGCAAACTATATTTTAGGCATGGAAATTAAAAGAGATCGAGCAAAGAGGAAGCTCTGGTTAAATTAGAGGAAGTATGTCAAGACAATATTGCAGAGGTTTAATATGTAGGATAGTAAACTAGTGAAGGTTCCCATTCCTGTAGGTGTAAATTTATCTGCTGAATAGTGTCCCAAGACACAAGAAGAGGAAGAGGACATGTCCCATGTTCCATATGCAAGCGCAGTTGGTAGCTTGATGTATGCGATGGTTTGTACTAGACCAGGCATTGCACATGCAGTGGGAGTATTGAGCAGGTTTATGTCAAAACCAGGGAAGGAGTACTGGACATCAGTGAAGTGGTTTTTCAGGTATTTGCATGGCACTAATGATTATGGTTTGTGCTACCAAGGAAGACCAAGATTGGACAGAGTGTTGGATATTTGTGGATTTTTTGGTGCAGACTGGGCTGGAGATCTGGATCAAAGAAGATCTACAAGTGGGTATGTGTTTAACCTATTTGGAGGTGCAGTCAGTAGGATGAGTAAGAAAAAATATGTAGTGGCACTATCAACTACAAAGGCAGAATACATGACAGCCACTCATATAAGCAAGGAAGCAGTTTGGTTGTAGAGATTGTGTTCAAGTATGGGGTTAGTACAGGAAGTTATAAGGATAGACTGTGACAGCCAGAGTGCAATTTTCTTGGCGAAGAACCCTGCATATCATTCAAAGGAAAAGCACATTGATGTTCAGTATCACTTTGTGAGGGATATGATAGAAAACAAAATGGTGTTGCTGGTAAAGGTGGACACTTTGAAGAATATTGCAGATGCATTGAAAAAATCTGTGAGCTCTGAGAAGTTCTCTTGGTATAGAGAAATAATGGCTTTGCAGGGATGGATAAATGACTAATCTCTCTTGTGCCCCCATATGGAAAGAAAAAAACAAGTGGGAGAATTTTGGGTTGTGTTATATTCTTTCCATGACTAGCCCACGTAGTTAACCAAGGGGTTAGAAGGGGCAGAGCCCCCCCTTCGTCTTGCGCCAAATTTGTAGCGGGGGGGGGTTCACAGGGGGTTTGAGGGGTGCAGGTAATCCCACTCTATGGGGTCTGAAGCAGCGCCCCAGAAAATTTTGGTTTTAGACCCTATACTAGATTGGGTGGACCTACTTATGGTTTTGTGCATGATTTTCACACATGGTTTTGAACGCGATGGTTTTTGGTCCATGGTTTTGGACACGATGGTTTTTAGTCCATGGTATTGGATGCTTCAGCATGTATAAATATGAATTGTAAAATTGAAAGGAACATCATGAATAATCAAGTTGGTAGTCCCGGTTTTGGGATCTACAGGAAAATCTCTGTGTATATGTGTTTTGTGTGTTATGCTCTCGCATTGTTTATTTTCTGTGTTTTAGAATTCGTATGTAGGTAATTTTTGTACGAGGTTAAAACATACATTCTTCTGGGGTCAAACACATACAAAACTACTCCAAACCCCCAAAATATCCCTTCTAGCTATTGTGCGAGTGATTGGGATAGCCCAAACGCACCCGTGACCACTCTGTGTGTGTGTCCGAGGACCAACACTGTCTGATCTACTTCAGAAACCCTAGACGCTCTGTTCTGAATTTTGTGCGAATGGATGAGAGTTCCCAGAAGCACCCTTGACCACTATGTGCATGCATCCAAGGATAATAATTCTTATTTACGAGCCAACGATTGAGAAACAAAAACCCTAGATTCATGTGAGCTTCAACCTTGTCATTTCAGACCCTTGAGCGAACTTCCTCCGTCAGACATGTACGAACCAAGACAATAGAAGAGAGTAGAGGATGGCTTGATAAATATGTCCAAATGAGCTTGAGGTATCTTCTATTTATAGGCTTCCATGAGGGTCCACTTGGTGTTGAGTCCAACCTGTCCAATTTTACATGTGCTTAGGGCCAACCTATTCCATTATACATGAATGGATAAAATAAATTCAAAAACCAGCTTTTTCTTGTCCAAATAGCGTGATATTTAGGTCGATTTTGGTCCTCCTTAAAAGAGGAATTTAATGAAATAATCATCTCAGTCATTTTATCTATCCAAGGTGGAATTTGAACCTAGTTGATAAAATTAACACTCCCTCTCAACTAGGAAGAATTACACCTGCCAATATCTGTTTGTTGATCATCACAACATCCTGTCATGTTTTCGTCATGATTTGGCTATCTCTACTCAACTCCATATGTTGAAACTTTCTTGGATCTAAAAGAATAAGAAATAGGGATCATATATTCCACCCATACCGAGTAATAAGATAACTAATCATACATATGAGCACATTTTCGACCCTGGAATCTCATCAGGGAGCTCATTCTCAACCTATAATCTCAAAAGGGGAGCAAGTCTCAACCCAATCCTATTGCTTACCAATATTCCCATTAATGACCCTCAATAGTCACGTATTCAAACACCTACATCATAATCGACTTGGTTTGTACACCCCAAGTACACTCTCAACCCGTTGGCCAAATGGGGAGCTATATTCCCAACAAGCCTTTCTTGAGGGTATGATGCCAACTAGGGTATACTCTACATAGACTAGATAGGGGAGTAGAATATTTGACCCTATGAAGATAGGGGAGCAGCATCTTTGACCTGTTGAAGATAGGGGTGCAACATCTCCAACCCTATGGGTAACAGATAGGGAGTATCCTATTGACCAGAGATCCCTCAACCCTAGGAGCCCTTTATCCCAATTCCTCACCATGGGAGCTCGAATAGGGTGGGAAGAGTTGTCTTAGTGTCCTTGATCATCACTACCCTTCACTCGAAGGGGCCACATCTATCAGTCCAAGCTTCTCTCTGAAGACCAAGCACTTTCCTTTCAGTAATTCCTTGGTGAGATTATTTGTTATTTTCTCATCTATCGATATGTGATATTGGAGTCTAACAACTCCTCTTTGCACCATGTCTCAAATAAAGTGATATTGAATCTCAATGTCCTTGGAATTGTTGTGAAACATGGGATTCTCTGCCAAATGGATCCCACTCTTGTTGTCGCAATATATCATTGTACTGTTTAAGACTTGCTCAAATAGCTCTCCAAGGAGCTTCCTCAACCAAACTGCTTCATAACTAGTCATGCTAGCGACAATGTAATATTCTTTGGCAGTGCTCAATGCTACATACTTTTGTTTCCTACTCACACATGATATCATGGTAGATCCAAGACTAAAACAAAATCCAGATGTACTCTTCTTGTCAAAAAGATTTCCTACCTAGTCAGCATCGGTGTATCCATGAAGTCTAACATCTCGGACATAATATCTCAAACCAAATGTTATCGACCCATGCAAATATATCAATACATGTTTGGAAGTGATCCAATGTGCATGGAGGGGTTTGGTCATGAATTGACTCAATGTGTTTACTTCATAGAATATGTCTGGACAAGTGTTCATAAGGAACATCAGAGCCCCAATTAGTTTTCTATATTCGAATGGATTTGCCAAATCGGGTCCTGCATCTTCTCCACATAACTTCTTGAAGTTCATTTCCATCAGTGTAGCCATGGATTTGCATTCATTCATTCCAAATATTTCCAGCAACTTGACAACATATTTTCCTTGTGAAAGGAAAATCTCACTAGGCCTTTGCCACACCTCAAGACCTAGAAAATAGTGCATGAGACCAAGATCCTTCATCTCAAATTCAAGGGCTAGCTCCCTCTTACACTCGATCATCAAAGGCTCACTACCTATCAAGAATAGATCGTCAGCATATAAGCCAATATCAATGGAATAAATTGGAATACATTGAATTAGAGGTTTGGATCGAGATTGCTTCTTGTGAATCCCAACTTCATTAAGTAACTGCCAATGTGTGCATACCAAGCTTAGGGAGCTTGCTTCAAACCATACAATGCCTTCTTCAACCTGTAAGCATGAGTTCTTTGATCTTCCACTTAAAATCCATGTGGTTGTTCAAAATATAATTCTTCCTATAAAATTCCATGAAGGAACGTGGTATTTATGTCCATCTCATGAAGATTCCATCCTTGAGTAGCAACAAGGGAAACCATCAAACAGATGGATGTATATCAAGCAACAAGAGAAAATATGTCATCATAATCTTCTCCCTCTTTCTAAGACATTCCTCGAGCAATGTACCTCACTTTTTATTTCACAATGATGCCATCAATTCCATTTTTGACCTTGAATAGCCACTTTGAAGTCATGACAAACTTCCCATTCAGTGTTGGCACATCCCATACATCATTTTTCACAATCGATTCATATTCCTCAGCCATAATGTCCTTTCGAACTTGATCTTTTACAACTTCTTCAAATGAGGAAGGTTCATATTGAATCATAGTGATCACGGCTGCAACATATCCCTAATACCTGCATGGTTGCTTCCTTTCTCTAAATTTTCTATGAATGGGAACATTTCTATCAACATTCTGTAAAGTATCATAAAGCCAAAGTGGTATATTCCTAGTAGGAGGATCACTTGGAGGAGAATCTAAAAGATCCATAGGCTCCATGGGATCATCAACAATATAAGTCTTAGACTTGGGCAAGGAAGGACCATCTAGAATATCCCAACCATCATTCTCCTTCTTGGGAGGAGGACGCGGAGGAAGACCTCTCACTTTTCCAAGAGCTGCATCTTCATCGAATGTTACATCCCTACTAATTATGACCTTCCTTTGACTAGGAATATATATTCTATATGCTTTAGAATTTTCACAATAACCCACAAATGTACCTTTTCTTCTTGTAGCTTCCAACTTGTTCCTTTTGTCCTTTGGAACATGAAAATATATGGGGCATCCAAATACACGAAGATGGCTAGTATCGAGCTTGACACCTGTGAATATTTCTTCAAGTGTCTTATTTTCTAATGCTTGATGAGCCACCCTATTTTGAACATATACTACAACATGTGTGGCTTCTGCCCAAAGGAATTTTGGCACCTTTTAATTATGGGGCATGGCATAAACAACTAAAAAAATAAACCTATTATTCCTTTATGCTAAACCATCATGTACGGGAGTATATGGCACAATTGTTTCCTTCTTGATCCCTTATTTCTTGAAAAAATCTATGAAGTCGTTTGGCATGTATTACCATCCATTGTCAGACTTGAATACTTTGATTCTCTTCCCTGTTTAATGTTCGATCAAGTCTTTGAATTCCTTGAACATTTCAAAGGCTTCATCCTTGTGCTTTAGGTAGTATATCCATGTCTTTCTTGATAAGTCATCAACAAAGGAGATGTAATAGATATGACCACCAATAAAACGCATAGGCATTGGACCACATATATTGGAATGAATGGGATGGAGGATTTCATTTGTTTTGTTCTCACTAGAGGGGAATGGTCCCCTTGTTTTCTTTCCACTCACACAACCCAAAAAACTCCATCATGATGGGCTTGAACATTGGGAATACCTGAGACCAATTTCTTCAGTTTTGGAAGAACATCATAGTGTAGATGAGCCAGCCTGTGGTGCCACAACTCGCTTATATGATTGGTATTATGAAATAATGCTAGAACAGGCCTTCCAGTGACTCTATAGGATCCTTCAAATATTGATCCTAATGTGAATGCATCTCACATAGATGAACCAACAGACCAATTCAGAACTTTTCCTTTGATGAGGGAAACCCTCATAACTTTATCTTCCAATGTTGCATATATAGATACCAAATTCTTCATTAATCTCGGCACATATATAACATCATGCAACATAACTAATTCCCCAGAATTCAACTAAAATTTGACAAACACAAAACCTTTCACGGGATGAGTGGATATATATCCAAGAATGATATTTAGCTTAGTCTCCCTCTCTACTATATTAGAGAAGACTTCCTTGTATCCAGATAAATTATGAATGGCCCCACTATCAACCAACCAACTATCCCACAAATCTGGTGGAGAAGAAATAGTAAGGGAAGAAATAAAAATGTATTAAGATTTATCTACAACATTACTTTCATACCTAGGAACTCTTGAATTCTTTTAAGGACGGTGATATTCTTCACGGTCGCTTGAGGAATATCTTCTTATTTTTTCATATCTTCTATCGTATTTATTTCATTGATCTTCTTTTCTTATTTTATTATTGTTTTTGCTTCTTATGTTGTAACGTGGCCTTTTTCTCTTCTTAGGACAATATCAAGCATAATGACTTTTCTTGTGACAATTATAGCATTCAATATGAGATAAATATCTACCATTCCTTCCTTTTTCATTTTGAGAAGGAGGCTTCCTTGATGGACCTCTTTTTCCCTTTTTTTTCATGAGTGATATATGTAGCGGTCTCTCCCTCTTCATGATTTTGAATCCTTCCTCTTGTTATCATCCTTGATTCTTCTTCAGTAAGCTTCCCAACAATTTCATCAAATGATGTGAGGACATTGTTATTTCTTATTGTAGTAATGAAGGTTTCCCAAATAGGAGGGAGACCTCTAAGAGTCACAACTACTAGTTCCCTGTCAAGCACATTTTCTCCAACTCTTTGCAATTGATCTCTAAGGTGAGATATCCTCATAATGTAGGATTGAACAACTTCTCCTTTATTCATCTTGGTTTCTTTAAGTTGATATTTCAAGGTGATGATCTTATTCAAATTTTTAATTTCATACGTGTCGGTTATATTGTCATGAATGTCTTTAGACTTTCTTAAATTTACAACATATGCAAGTAAGTGATCTTGTAAACCATCGACTATAATTTGCTTTGATTTGGACTCACCTTTCTTGTACCTGTTTTTGAGGGAAGCGAAAGAATTTTATGGAAGCACATGCATCCTTCCTTGAATCTATTCTAGCATATCATTATTGTCTATGATTTCCAACCTGACTTTCCACGCAATAAATTTTGATGCGTCACACAACTTTTCATGCTCCTTGAAGTTAGAGGAAGACATCTTGACTTTGACTAGACAATATTCTTTCAAATAATGATGGATTCAATGCTTGTCTTCTTTTGGGCTTGTCCTTCACCTTGGCTTTGATACCATGTTAATTTTCATATTTTTCTATGTTGTATCAATTACTTTATCCCAATTCACTTCTTCAATTAACAATGCATTCAATTATTAGCAATGTATCCAATCATAAACTGCAACTGAAGATAGAACAATATATGCAATGAAAAAGAAGATAACAACACAACCATAAGAGACAAAAGATTGGTCCAAGACTAAGGAAAAACCCCACAAGTGGGAAAACCCTTTCAAATCTTCTTCTTTATTAGATCATCATAAAACATTTTCAGTAGAGAGTACAATGAGCCCAATACATAAACTTGCAATATATATTTATGAAACAGAAGCAAATTGCATAATTACAAAATAACAGAGGGAAACCCTTTATCTATCAGACCACTGAAGCTAACTGTCAAACCCTATACCAAAACTGCCGATGCTTCCAAAAATTCCGACTACGAGGGACTGAAACTTCCTGGATGCTCCCTTAGCTACTACGTGTGAGTGGCTGTGTCTAACTCGAGCGCTCCCAGGAAGAATATATGAGTGTGTCTGGGGTCAAACACATAAACTGCTAAAAACCCCCAAACACTCCCTTCCAACTACTGTACGAGTGACTGGGACAACCCATACACACCGTTGACCACTCTGTGCATGCGTCCAGGGACCAACACTTTTTGATCTGCTTCAGAAACCCTAGATGCTCTCTTTTGGCTTCTGTGCGAGTAGCTGCGACCTCCCAAATGCAACCTTGACCACTATGTGCATGCATCTAAGGATGAGAATTCTTAGTTATGAGCCACTGATCGAGAAACAAAAACCCTAGATTCGTGCAAGCTTCAACCCTGTAGTTTTAGACCCTTGAGTGAACTTCCTCTGTCAGACTTGTTCGAACCAAGACAATAGAAGAGAGTAGAATATGGCTTGATCAGTATGTCCAAATGAGCTTGAAGTATCTTGTATTTATAGACTTCCATGAGGGTCCACTTGGTGTTGAGGCTAACCTATCCAATTTTACATGTGCTTAGGACCAACCTATTCCATTACCCAAATAGGGTGTCATGCGGAAAGAGTTATTTTTGCGGACAAACCTAACCTCCCTAGGAGTCTAAGACTCGCTAGTGACAAACAAGACAAACAAGAGCAATCCTTCTCTAAACATACATTATTCTATGAGAAACCAAGTGTTGTTCGATCCTACCTCAAATCCAACGCTTGTTGTAGCAGTCCAGCCTTGCGATCCAGATGAGCTCCGCCTTCACTTTGAAACCTGCATACACTAACAATCAAACGATTACATAACACCTGAATATTCCATAAAACAAAGCATATTCAACATATAGACCAAGGAGTATATGAAACAATTAATTAACAACAAATCATTGAGAAGAATGGACTTATTTGTATTAAGGAAACAAAAAGGAACCATTACAACCTGAGCCTTGGTGTTGTGCAAGCTCCTCCCAGGGTCCAACAAGAGATTTCCTCTACTTTGACAAGCTCACCCACTTCCAATATGGCAACAAGAAAGTATGGTAATCTCTCCTCACAAGTTAACAATGGAAGTCCTAATTCCAGTAGCATCTACCCTTTGGAAAATGTTCAGCTTTCAACCTCCCCTCCTCTGGCCCAAGGCTTGTATTTATAGTGTTCTAGAGGAAGTATTCAGTTCCAACATCAATGGGATACTCCCTCTTTTGGATGGGGTAGCTCCTCTCTTGATGGGATAAGTTCCTCTATCATAGGGATGCATGAACCATCTGGAGGCGCTCAATACACGTCAAACACTCTTCTAGAAGGCTCTAGAAGTGACCACAAGTAACTTTTTAAAGATGAAACTCGCGCCTTTTGACCTTTACAGGGATACGCACCCATCCCTTGACTTACAGAGCGTACAAGTACGCAGGTACAATGAGCTTGGGATGCGTACACGCAGGCAAGGTAGAGAGAACCTGCGTACACAGAGATAAACATGTTTTTTAATGACTTTCTCTCTTTTTTTGAAGTTTGACATGAAGAGCAGACGTATAAGGCTTGACAAGGAGGATAATATGACTATTGATGGAGCCATATTAACTGCAGATAGTCATGGTGACAAATTTCAGTGTAACAGATTGCCCCCTAAAGTACGAAGCCTGTAATAGATAAGGGTGTTTATATCATATAGGAAGGGTGAAGTACTTTATCATTTCGAGGATCATCTTGTGGAGAGCCTGGTCAGAACCTGCAATTTTCAACACAAAATACATGTATAAGATCATATCATCGCTGAGGTAGGCATTCCCATACTCAGATCAAAAACTTTTAACTATTGGACTAACTACTCTGATACAGGAATGATTTCATAATACATCATAATCATAGACTCGTGTAGACACAGTATGGGCGCAGCCATCTGTTTATGATTGGTCTACAACATAATGAATACAAAACTCCTCGCAGCCTGGATGGTGGAAACTAGATCCAGGGTCTTCACCTCTACTTCCCGAATTGGTACGATTCTAGCCATGTGAATAAATGAGTCGATGTCGAACATGGTAGAAACCACTTGATTACCAGTCAATGATGTAAACCGTTAACAAGCGTGAGAGAGACCACCAGTAATGTCAATGGTTCTCAAAGTACCCAGCACAATCCATGAGATGTGAATGAATGAGTCGATGTCGAACAATTCATGGAATCCTTCGATCGCAAGTCAATGATGAAAATTGTCGTCGAAGGCGAGAAACCTGCCATTGATGCATGCAGACCTCAAGGTACTGACGATTTCTAAGTCAACTCTCTAGATAATGTGCTGATGTCGATAGAAAGCGACTCGTCGCAGGCAAGCCCACAACACGAAATCATAATTCAAGTTGAAGAAATGTTGCTGCAAGGACTGACTCAATGATGACATAATGAATGATAGGTATTTTGCGGTTGAATGTTTTGTTTACAAACCTCTTCAACACATAACGACACAACAGATGGTTTGGCGACGAATGACTCAAAGTCGACTCCCATAACCCGGCTAAAGATGTCAAATGATCTTGGTCAACTGTGAGACAAGGGAT
>APFE031619416.1:0-12830 GCA_000404065.3 Pinus taeda | reverse complement strand
TCCCATGATGATCTCCTCCTTAATTCCCCAATGGTTGAGCTAAGACTGGGCATCCTTATGCCACCCGCACTTGAGGTGAAGGTGGTGGTTTTGACTAAAGTTGGAAGCAATTTTAGGGAGCCTCTTGGATTCCATGTTGTAAAGCTTCTTCTTATTCATCAGATATCTAAGAATAATCGTACTTTGAATCGAGAACATGCCAACTTCGATCAAGAGGATAGGATAGGGAGTATTTCCCATGATATTTAGGTTGTAGGTTATGAATTTCTTTTGAATCATCTCAATCTTTCTCCACTAGTCTCTGGGTATACTACAACCCCAAACTTTACATTCGTATAAGACAACAAGGTAACGAGTCTCAAAGAGGAACCTTTTTCTACTCCAAATGCAAATATTGGTCCACTTACAATTGTTTTCAAGCTCATAATAAGCTTTCCAACCTTCAATAATCATTTCCTTGATGCTATGTCTCAAAGAGGAACCTTGTTTTACTGCAAATGCAAATATTGGTGGATTTACAATTGTTTTCAAGCTCATAATAATCTTTCCAACCTCCAATAATCCTTTTCTTGATGCTATAATTAAGCATTTTCTAGATGTTATAATTTGAGTTTAGTTGCTGAGAAAAGTCAATACCCAAATATTTGTAAGAAGAAACCTCCTCTAAACAATGGTTATCATAGGAAAAGCTACCATGGGTGGTCTTTTTCGTTTTAATGATCATGAATTTAGTCTTGTGGGTATTAACTCTCATAGGCATCCAGAGTCTTAAGTTGCTTGTATAGGTCATCATGGATTTTTGCAAGAAAAACAATATTAGGAGAATATTGGTTATATCACCAAGCTCGGTGCCCTTGCAACTTGCAGCTTCCAGACACTCCTCAAGCTTATCGATATAAATTCCAAAAAGAGCAGGGGATAGGGGACAGCCCTACTTACCCCGATATTGCATTTAATATCTTTAGTCCACCCTTTGTTGGTCTTAAGCTTTGACAATGACAGTCTAGTAGAGGTGGATCTCAACAATCATCAGTTCAGCAGGAACTATTGAAAATGAATATTGATTAGTTATTCTATTATGATTAGATAAAGTTAAAGGGTAAATAATAATAATAAATTATATAGTTAATAACTTTTTATTTTAATAGTTATTATAAACATTAATTAGTTTTTTAATATAGTTTAAACTTATCATCTAAATGTACACTTATTCATTATACCCCTCAAATATGGTATTTAGCATTCAAATTTGCCTTTGACTAGGTATTATGTTGTCTTTGACCAAAAATTTATGCCATCCATAGTTTAGCATTCAAAATTCATTTTATTTTTATTTGTTGAATTTAAAATTTATTTATATATAAATGATTGCGTTTGAGGCTTTTATTATAGGTTTTTTAAGTAACTTTCATTTTATAGTTAACATTTTTGTTTTTAGTTTATTTCATTTTAATTTAACATTTTAATTTATTTTTATTTTTTTTTCTATTATTTCCATATTATCATAAAAATTGCAGTTTTTTTTCCATATTTCACTTCACAGAAACTTTTATTATACTAACATATTTTAATATATTTTTAGGCCGATAGGCCTTCCTATGCATCAACAATCGTCAACACTTTTACTGTGCTCCGTTAGATAAGGTGAAACATTTTCAACCATTGATTTGAAGTGTGACTGATTTTTCCAAATATGGGTTGAGTTGCTTTCTTGGCATGGCAAAATATTTTTACTGCTTTTTCCCATTTTTTATGTCAGCCTTGAAGATATTTTTATTGCTTTTTCCCATTCTTTTATGTCAATTCTTTAGCACTGTTCTTCTTCCCTAGCCCATACACCAATTAAAACTACCTGCCGCCAACTCCTCAGCTGTATCTCCGCAGACATAATCCCCAAACCCCCAAAGCCGTGATCTGGTACATCTTCAAATTGTGCTTTTAAGTTGTATAACTGCATCGGTCCTTCACTATTGTATTTGAACTAAATTGATAGAGCATTTCTCAAATTTTGATTTGAATGTCTCATTTTAAGAAAAAACTCGAATTTCAGGTTGTTTGAGAAGAAGCGAAGCCCAGCTAATCTGCACATTTAAATTAGAGTATCAAACATCGTTTTGTTAAAAAGTTTTCAGGGCTTTCAAGATATCCAGAGTCGGAGCTGCCGCTAAGCCTGCAGCATCGTCGCCATCTTCTAATTCTTCTGCATCGTCGTCGAGATTAATTCGTGCTATCTAGGTATGCAGAGCCGAACTTAATTCTGTTAACAATTCTCATGTTCAATCGGCTGCAAAGTCGGGAAAGTCTTCCAATGCTTAAAAAGTGAAAGTCGCCTGATCTTTATTCCCATCACCCACAGGATCCGTGGTTTCCAACAACGATTCTCATTATCATGCCCTGCCCAACAAGATCTTGGGGTCTGAGAAGAACAAGAAGAATACAATGTCCCGCAATTTCTTGAAAGTAAATCCTGAAAGTGATGTCTTTAATCTGGAATTTGTGTCGGAGGATGATTGTCTGATATGTGATGATCAGACTGAAGATGAATTCTTTAGGCAGTATTATTCTCCGTGTGCTGGAGAACCAACAGAACATGGTGGGCGGTTCGATATGAATCTTACAAGCGGAGAACTCCACAGAATTTTTGAAGCTGATTTCCACCATCAAGAAGACCTTGATAGGCCTTGTTATGAAGGCCTGCAATGTCATGACTCTAAATACAGTGAAGTCCCTAACCCCAGAAGTCTAGACACTGCCTGTGAAGCGAAAAGTGGCCATGATCATGATAATTCCGGAGAAAGATTTAGCAAAGTCGATATGGGCATAATCCAACATTCCGGCGATTCGAACACGGCACCTGTGAATGTCGTTCTTAGGCACTAGTATATGCAGGAGAGGAAGCCATCTGAGGAATTGATGATCGACCACGCCATTGGAGAAGCTGTGAACGGGCTTTCTGACCGTCAGGAAAGCAAGGTCAAGGTATTGGTTGGTGCTTTTGAGACTGTGATTTCTCTCACAGATCAATCGCATGCAACTCCTGAGCCGAAACAGGACGTTAATGCAAAGGCACCGTTGCCCAATATCAGGCATATTCAAGCATGCAATTAAATTAAAGATCGCAGTGGATATTTTACAGTCAACAAAGAATATGAACATTAATGGAGTTAGGGTTTCTGTTTTGATTTGTGATGAATGTCATGTGAATATTAACAGGATTCATTAGGGTTTTCTACGTTTAATTGGTGATGATGCGGGTGTTTTTGTCCTGGATGTGTAAGGTGCCCACTGCAAATTGAAACTCATAGTTCATTCAGCATTCTGTTTTATTTAGTGCAGCTTTTGTTCAGATAGACATAAGAGGTTTCTTTACTTCAGAGTCCCTGTAAGTTATATTCTAGCAAGTGAAAGGCATGATAAAAATGTCCTATATTTTAATCTTGTGGTCACAGTACATCAAAAGTGGATTTGTACATGGATGCATACTGTAATCTTGAATGTTGTACAGTTGTTTGGTGTTTTATTTTCTTGTTCCTTTAATTTCTCCTTTATCCTTTTGTTATCATCATATTTTCTGATGAAATTTTCCTATATTTGGATTATGCAGACAAGTTTATTTATGCTGTACAAAAGACTGCAAAATCATGCATTCATTTCTACATGGATTCGGTTTTTATATTTCAGAGAACTATTACACTAACAATGGTTATCAATGCTTAGGGTTTTTCCAGTAGTGTTTTTCACCTTTATCCGTGGGCATGATTTTGGAAGTGTTCAACTGATTTCTGATCCTTTAGTTCTGCTGCTGTAGAGCTTCATCTCTTTCTGAACATCATTTTTTTAGGATTGTTTATGGCTTCCTCTAAATAAGTAATCGTTGTTTCAGAATTGCTGAGAACCTTCTGCTCTGAAGATCGATTACTCCAAATTCAGCGCTCTGGAAAAAATTTAGATATTAAAGTTGTGCAGAATTTTTAATAAACCTTACAAAATTTCAGATTATATGCTACATGACTTTAAGATATATGACAGTTAAGTCTAATATTACATGTATAGACTTAGCGTTATGACATTGGAACCACTCTGAAATGTGATATCAATGACAATGTTTTCTGTTTTCTTCTTGTATGATGTTGGAATGAACATTCTGAATCGTTCGTGTCCCTGAAATATTCGGTACTTGTAAGGCTGTTTATATGTATATTTTACTTTGGCCACCTCTAATTTTTTCCGACCTTAACCTGCTTTATTTATTCCTTTGTGTTATCGTTTTTCCTTTTTTCTGATACTTTTTCGATGTAGAAGCTGTAATTTAGGAAAAAACCAGGTACCCCACGTAAGAGAATCCAACCTTCGATGCCAACCGAGGCCATGAAAAAATGCCTGTTCATTACAGCTCAAAATCGGCAGTGTCTCTTTTAGTTGTGTTATTCATAAAGTATAAAAAGTGAAAAACTTCTGTTCTCCGCTTACGCCACCAGCGAGTCAGTGACCAGGTATATACGTTCGCGAAATTGTCTGGCCCGATTGCCAGTTTCCCAGAATTCACTTCACTTTTATCTGTATTTTAATAATTAATTTTTTTTGGGTGGGTTATGGGCAAATTGAAAACAATATTACAGCTTATAATACTTCATTTGCTAAATAGTGTCCGGTGTGTTGTTCCTCTTTTCAAGGGTGGGTGTTCATGTTTAAATGGTCGTCTTCAGGCATGGTTGTCTTCAGGTGAGCGTGCATGTTCATGTTTAGATGGTCGTCTTCAGGCGAGCGTGAGATCACAATCAGGAAGGCATCCATGGGGAAGAAGTGATTTTTTTATTCTTGCTACATGTAATGTTAGCAACGATTTGGTATTTTCTTATTTTTGTTTTTGCCTTCACGCCTCCTAATCTGGCATTGACCATGGTTTTTTAGCGTCTCTATAGACATGGTCTTTGGAATGGCTGTGGTCATTTAATTTCCAACTTCTAAGTTCTCTCTTTGACATTTAAGGTTTGTGATGTCATATTTAGCATGATTTCGAATATTATATTTTGACTTTATAATCGCAATATACAATTATGGTTTTCAATGTAGTATCATTCTATATATGTATATTATTCTTTATAAAATATAATAATAATATCATGGTTTCTAATGGAATTAACTTTTTAATAGCAATATATCATGTTTTCTAATATTATGTTTTGACTTTCTAAATGCAATATACAATTATGGTTTTCAATGAAATATATTGGTAGGGGATAGTCATGGTGGTTATTGCCTTGGTCACTAACAAGCTTCGTATATGCTTGGTCATCTCACTATAAACTCTTCCAAAATTTTCAAGAATTTATAATACTTCATTAGCTGATCTGAATAGTGTGTGGTGTGTTGTTCCTCTTTTCAAGCGTGTGTGTTCATGTTTAGATGGTGGCATGGTTGTCTTCAAGTGAGCGTGCGTGTTCATGTTTAGATGGTCGTCTTAGATGGTCGTCTTCAGGCATGGTCGTCTTCAAGCAAGCATGAGATCACAATCAGGAAGGCATCCATGGGGAAGAAGTGCTTCTTTTATTCTTGCTACATGTAATGTTAGCAACGATTTGGTATTTTCTTTTTCTTTTTTTGCCTTCCGGCCTCCTAATTTGGCATTGACCATGGTTTTTTAACGTCTCTATAGACATGGTCTTCGGAATGGCTGTGGTCATTTCATTTAATTTCCAACTTCTAGGTTCTCCCTTTGACATTTAAGGTTTGTAATGTCATATTTAATATGGTTTCGAATATTATGTTTTGACTTTCTAATCGCAATATATGATTATGGTTTTCAATGTAGTATCATTCTATACATGTATATTATTCTTTATAAAATATAATAATAATATCATGGTTACTAATGGAATTAACTTTTTAATAGCAATATATCAACATGTTTTCTAATATTATGTTTTGACTTTCTAAATGCAATATACAATTATGGTTTTCAATGAAATATATTGGTAGGGGATAGTGATGGTGGTTATTGCCTTGGTCACTAGCAAGCTTCGTATATGCTTGAGCCTTGGCCATCTATAAAGGTTTCTTGATTTTGGGTAGTTAACTTAATCTCATTGATTTTGGGTAATTAACTTACTCTAAAATGAAATAAGACATTCAATGTGTTCCTTGTAATATATATATAAACAAAACATCTAAAGAAAAGTAATTGCACAATGATCCACTCCAAGAAAACAAGGTTTTCCACAAACCAATTAACTCTTCTAGAAAAATTCAACAATTCCAATTTAATAATCCTATCGGGCCTCTCTTTTTTACCTTTTGGGACAATTGCTAGTTATATTCTTTACATATTAACAAAAAATGTATAAACAATATTAGTTAATCATATTTCTTTATTTTTTGTAATGACATTTAACAATAAAATAATTATTAGTTATTTTATTTAAGTTTGACACGATGAAAGATATATTATTTTATTTAAGTTGGAGATTTAACGATATATTATTTTATTTAAGTTTGACACGATTACAGCGCAGTATCAGGAACCGGGCGCAGTCTAAGAAAGTCGGGCGTTTGTATTTCCCATGAAAGTCTGCCAATTAGTTCCCAAGTTTTGGTCCTGGTCCACGACTCGGCGGACTAAGAAAAACGGTTTCTGTAAATGCGGGAGCTCACTATCTAATGACCGTGGGGACGTTTATTTGTCTCTCGATTCTGATTTTTGGCAGCGTTCACACCCATATTCCGCTTTCCGCCCGACGTTCAGTTTGTGGTAAGTTCATGCACATTCCAACCCCGCAAAACGCTCAAACGCACAAATGCCGCATTTTTCCTTATTAGAGTGAGCGAGTCACTCATTATGACTGGAAAAGAAGGAGAATTTATTTTAAAAGTGCGAATGGTTCAAATCCTTTCCTAATATAAAAAAAAAAAAGTAAAAAAGAATATGCATGGTGGTTGCGTTGTATATTTCACAAACATAACGTAGTTTGTGTGTAACATTGGCATTTTTCCAATCTTAAAATAGGGTTATTTCTTATTAAATCCGATCACTTTTCAAGATGGAACACTCGCATCGAGTTATGCGGATGATTGCTATATGATATTTTAGTTCCCAGAATGTAAATTCCAAAATGTTAAGCTGTTTTTTCACAAACCATTACATATTCTATAAAGACATGACATATTCTATTACCAATCATGTCAAATATATATATAAAATTCAATACATTTGGATTTTTAAGTCGCACTATTTTGTTTAGTCTAACATTCAAGTATATAAAAAGCAAGTAAATATGAATATGGATTAATTTCCTAAACCATTTTTAGATTAAAATAATCAATGAATGTTGTTCCTATTGTTATTTAATGTGTTTCTTATTTTATTTGCAGTATAGAAGGAAACTTTTCCTTTGTTGCCAGAAAATGTTGTTGCTTTTGGTATGGATACTCTTATTTGGAAATTTCTCCCCTTTGAAATTATTGAGCTTCTCTTTTATTGGCTTCCTTTGTCAGTCTTGATCTAGTTTAAGTTGGTTTGTAGACAATGGTGTCTTGTTTTGGAAAACCCTCTTTTTATTGCAACTTGTGATTGATGTCGTGAGAAAATGTTAGGATTTATTTATTTGTCCACTTGTTTTTGTAATGATTGCTTCCTAGCATCGTACCTTAACAATGGTGGTCGGTTGTCGACTATGGCGTTTCCTTCCCTTAATTCTGCATACAGAATCGAATGTACAATGGGATCAATGATTCTCTTCATCACGCTAGTAATTTATTTGCATACAAAAAAAAATTCATTATCAACCCTTTTATGAAGGCGTTTAGAAATGTTGGAGTTATTAATGCTGGGGAGTGAGGATTCTTCTCTAGATTTCAAAAATGTAGTCTACAAAATTATGAATGGGTGTTTTTGAAACATGTTTATGAAATGATGGATTCACATTTTCTCATTTGCAGTAGTGTTGACAATCTTTGGAAGAGGATGGAGCTTCTATATGGTGGTGTAACTCCACCAAAGTAGGCTACCTTCTTTTAGAAAAAGTTTTATTTGGTATATCTAGATATTGATTATGAAGATTGCCCTACTTATGCTTACACTATCTACGGGTTGGAATTGAACACAAATAATTCAGGTTATTCGTTTTTTCCTATTGTTGACATACAATATATACCATTAGGGTTATATAAGAATCAACTTGATTGCATTGTTAATAATGGTGACTTGTCTGTTTGCTCACTCTAAAAGCTAGAGAATTTTGAATTTGGTAGACTGTAGAAAGAGAAAAGTTTGGAATATTTTGAAGATGATTGGGGACACAGATGGCTATTGCTTCAACCTGTCTCTTTGGATGTAAATGTTAAATTTGTAGGTTGCGTATGGAGAAAAAGTCCTTATGCTCAATTGTTCTAGACTGCAGTTAAAGTTGTATTATTTACTAAGTGGAATATGCAAGACAAAAACTTTTGATGGATTTTCCATGCTCGAAGCATCATGGTTTTATTTAGAAACAATTGAATAATTTGATGGTTTCATTGAAAATGGAAATGCTTTTTAGTTGATTCCTAATGCAGACTCTATTGTTGACATACCTACGCTACGTGTGGATGTATTCAATTAGAATATGAGGCATGAAGATGTTCTTTTTTGTGTATTACTGAACACTATAACTATGTTTAATGTTTTTAAATATATTTTTTTACTTTCAGTGTAATTCACATTTTGAATTTATATTAAAGAGATAGCCTCATGGCTTTATCTACAAAAGATGGGCGATTTTGATGATGTCATTGGAAATGGAAATGTATTTTTGGTTATTCATAATGGATATTGTATTCTTAACATACGTGTAGTATATATGGATGTACTGATTTAGTGTTTAAGGATTCAACGTGTTTTTTTTATAATGCAGAAGACCTTTTGTATGTTTTGGATTTTTTTCTTTTAAATCGTTGTAATTCAGATTTTAAATTTATATTGAGAACATACGTATGGAAAATTTCGAATGCTGTTCATATTTAATTGTTTTTTATTTCTTCAACTTATAAGCGGAACATTTTTGTATGTGTTCCAAGTTTTCCGTGGGAAACATAATTTCTCTAATATTTCTTATATGCACTTTTCTTAGTTTTTAGTTATTTCAAGATTATAGAGTATGTATTAGCATGAAACGAACTTGTGAAAGAACTTATAAATTGACTTTAACTTTATTATAGAGATGTTGAGTGAAATAATAAGCAAGAGTGTTGCAAAAATACCTCCCTCTGTTGTTACACAACAATCATTAAGTGGCTACCCATGATAGTGGTATCATCAGAATAAGTAAGTCATTAAAGCATGGAGAAGAGCTATGCATCAATGAAAGAAAAGAGATTTAGTGAATGTTGAAAGAGGACCTGTAAATCATAAGTATGAAAAGAGCGGTGAAAATTTTATTTTTATTGTCCTTTCATTGAATGTTTATCATCTGAAAGAACTTATATTTTTTGAAGGTTTAGTAGCTTTTCTCTTTTTTTTTGGAATATTGTGTTTAAAAGGAGAGTCTTCATATGAAAAACAATATTATTTCATGTGAAAACAATGAAATAAATGCAGTTTTTGGAGTTGATAAGAACTGTAGGAATGAGGAATTTCCTGAAATGGTTGAAAATTTTGTAGACTATGTTGGTGAAGAGGGTCAAGATTTTCTTGGCTGAGACTATATTATTAATGTAGATACCCATCATGAATCTCTATGTAATGTGTTTATTGGAACAATGTAGGGAGTTTAATATTTTTTTCTTTTGCATTTTCTTTTCTTCTCGATCTGAACCTTTTACTGTTATTTTTTTGCTTGTCCTTTTTTTTCATAACAATGTCAAAATCATTATTAACCAAAAAAAAGATTTGAAGGTAGTGAAACCTTTATTTCTCCCTGAATACGAGGGTCGAGGACCAACTTGTCAAACTTCATGAAATGATGAAATGATGAAATAACAATAATTGTAAGTTAAGAAACTTTCATCCGTACATAGAAGAATTTTTTTTTGTGCTTTTGTTTGCTTTGTTGTTGATTCTCTTGAAAGTTTGGCCTTCTTCCATATATCTTCTCAGATGTTATAGGTTTTTGAATATTGTGTTTACATAGGGACCCTTCATAGAGATGAGAACCTTGGGGGCTCTGGAAATGGTGCAATAGATGTTATAATAGAAGATAGGGAATCTGATTCTAGAGAAGAAGTTGTTGTGTATCATGTTTTTCATGATAGTAATATGCTTGCTAGAATGGTTGATGATTTGGGAAATGTTGGAGCGAATAGTTATCAACATAGCTCTACAGAGAATATTGTTGAAGCTGAAGAATGTGAGAATAATTTTCCTCTCTACGGGCAAAGGTGCTTAATGCGTATTTATTTTCAAAGATTTAGTGGTTTTCAATGTTAGATTTATATTGTTTTATGAATTATTTTTTTTATATTATTTCATAGAATTCAATTCAGTTGAATAGTGGTTGACAAAGAAAATTTCAAGCAACACGAGCAATATCAGTTTGACCACATCCACATGGATGATGCAACAATGGAGAAAATGTAAATTGTTTTTTGTTATATTAATATAATTTTGATTTGTTTTGTAGATATTTCGTTCTTACAAACATTATTTTCTTTGTTCAAACTAGAATTTGGTCAACTATAATGAATATGGAAGAATTGTTTCCCACTAGTTCAAAGTCAACATCGGGAAATAGTCGTTGTGGTCTGGCAAGGGAAGGACCAACTCACATACAAAGTATAAAACTTGGAGACATGATTGGCGAACTACGAAGGACATGTTCAATGCCATTTTCTCTCTCCTCCGCCAACTATAAGGGCCCGGAAAACCCTGCATCCATTATGTCACATGACTAGTATGATTTATGGTGTTTTTTACATTTTAGTTGTGTTTTGATGGTTCAGGCCCAACAGTTTATGGATGATGTCCTTAGCTAATTTTTTGTATTTTTGTCAACTGGTGAAATTTTTGGTCAACAAACCTAGTCGGGATGAGACCACCTGTTTTGGGACGGACCCCATGTACTCCTTTTTCTGACATTAATAGAATATTGAATTATAAAAAAATATTGTTTTTATTTTATTTTATTTTCCTTTTTGTGACTAAAAGAATTGACAACTGAGCCAATTTTGTATTTGTGTCATACATGGTTGACTCCTCCCACTACCACTATAACCCTAAGTGCCCACATATGTCGCCTCGGCGGGAACATGTAAATGGGGTGAAGGGAACTAAATGAATTGACAACTGGACTAGTTTCATATTTGCATGATACATGGTTTATTTTTACCACTACCACTATAACTCCTAGGTACCTACATATGCCCGTTCCATATACACATGTAAATGGGTGGGTGGATTTGAACGTCGAACCTCTCGGTACATAACACATAATTTTTAGCACCATCATAAATTGTGTTTCCCCTGTGGGGCTAAGGGTTAAATATTAAAAAAAAATGATAATGTAAAAATTAATATAAAAAATACTTACTAAATTTGACAAAATTATTTTGACAAAACTTATTTCAAATTTTGTGTGTTGCTAATACATCGCCTAACTAAAGCATCTGATATAAAAGATTCATAAAACAAGTTGACTATTCCAGGGCTTGACATACAATGACATATCTAAACAAAAGGAGTTGTTAATTCTATAATGAAAATAACAATGAACCATAGAAGCTAGTGGGATCAATCTCTAGGAATATTTTTTGGTTGAGCATCGTTTTCATCGTAGGAGAAGGAGATGTTGACTAATATTCTAAAGAGAGTGGTCAAATTGTGATCGATACTCTCAATATTTTTCTCCAATTCTACCAATCTTATGGAATTCTCCAATTGATTGTCCTCACAAATAATGAGAGCTCAACCCATAAGGATTTTCGTATGCCAATAAACAATGATATATTTTCTGTACAAGTAGAAACATGAATGAGTTGAGATATTGAGGTAAAAAACTTGTCCCAGACGGTTGCATCAACATGTAGATAAGGAATGAAACATTGGTCACAACACATGTCTACTACTACGCATTAAATTTCATAGCAAACTAGTTTGAGAATGAGTTCTTGATAGCAAGCCATAGAGTCCTAGGAATGGGCTTAGGCATAAATTTGAGAAACAAGGACAACGTGGATCAAGCTCGTCTACTTAGAGATAGAGGAATTATCCCACCAACCTCCTCCTAGGGTATAGGTTGGTTTTCTATGAGGCATAATTACACAAGGACATAGAATAAATGCCATATTGAAATGAAAAGCAATAGAGCTACAAGGAGCATCATGGAGGGGAAATCGAGAAGTAGGATAGGAAAGGTGAGGTAGGGTCAGCCAGAGGGAGGTCACTAAGAAACTAACTAGATGAGGTAAAGCGAAGAGGGGAAGGAAATGAGTAGTCCAGATAATGTGTGATTCCAAGGTGGAAGTAGGTGAGAGAGGGTGAAAAAGAGATAATAGGGTACCAAAGACAGCTACACCATGAAGCCCAAGAGAGAAATGAGAACATAACCTCATGAAAAAACACTTGAAATTTTCTAAGAAAAAATAGATAGAGAAGTAAAAAAGTCTTCATGAATAGAGAATTTACCTCGAATGGAAAGATGTCCACAATGAGGCCAATTCAAAGAGCTCTAATAGAAATAAGTGAAGAGAAACTAGTGAATATTAGTTTAGCACCAATGATTCTCAACATGATCTATCTTGAGAATTGTGCATGCATTTCATTGCAAATACATTCCAAGACAGAAAATATGAAAATGTCTACGCCAATGATTTAGAGGCCGAAATAAATAATTGTGTTTCCTATAGAGGGATGGGAGTTGATA
>APFE031619412.1:0-15129 GCA_000404065.3 Pinus taeda | reverse complement strand
TATATTACCTCATATAGAACCATTAGGGGAATTATGAGGTCTACAATGGGCCTCCTATGGAAATTATTAAATAATAGTGGTGATAATAAAATAAAGTTAGATTACATCATCAAATTTTAGAGGGAAAAAAGAAAAAACTATTTTTTCAACTCGTATTTTCAATGTATCTCCCTATGTGTTTACTCAAATTTCGAGCGAAAACACTCATTTAATGAAAAAATTGATTCCTCGTCTAAGGAGTACCCATGTTGCATACTTTTGATGGACCCTACTACATGAAAAATGAGAAATACATGAAAAACGTGGTTGCAATCATGTTTTTTTTATGTATTTCTCATTTTTTGTGTAACATGGTCCATCAAAAGTATTCAACATGCATACTCCTAGAATGAGGAATTAATTTTTTCATCAAATGAGTACTCCCGTTCAAAATTTGAGTAAAACCTTAGGGAGATAAGTTTAAAATACAACTTGAAAAAGTAGTTTTATTATTTTGTTATTTTTTTTTTATCTTTTTACTTTTTTACTCTAAAAATGGTGAATCATCCCCCATGGTTGACATCATAATCTTGAATACTATTGGTTCTTATAAAGTTTATTTTGGTTGTACAATTTTCTTAGGTGGCCCATATTAGACCTCAAAATTCCTCTAATGCTTGATCGCATATTCCAAGGTAGTTTTGGTGAATAATGATGCCACATCATGTAGGAATTTACAAGGTAAATTCCTTAGATAGAACACCAAAGGGCACCACTCAAAAATAGGTCAAAGATAGGTACACCAATATTCTTTCCTTTCATTGATGAATTTGTTGTTAACATATTCTCCACCATTATCAAATCTTAGCTTAAGAACTTGATGTCGAGATTGTTTCTCAACAAAGGCCTTAAAGGCCAAGAACATGTTAAAGACTTCACTCTTGCATTTTAAGAACATGTTCAAGTGACGAATTCTTTGATGCCAAAGTAAACATGTTCTTAAAAATCTAGAGTTAAGTCTTTAACTTGTTCTTGGCCTTTAAGGCCTTTGTTGAGAAACAATCTGGACATCAAATTCTTAAGATAAGATCTGATAATGGTGGAGAATATGTTAACAACAAATTCATCAACTTTTGTAGTGAACATGGAATTTAATCGCAACATACTGTTCCATAGACTCCACAACAAAATGGTGTAGCTAAAAGGAAGAATCACACCTTAAAAGATATGGCTAATTATATGCTTAAATCTAAAGGACTTAGTCTTAAATTTTGGGCAGAAGTAATTAATTGTGCAAATTACACAGTAAATCATGCTCCTACTAAGGTTTTAAGGAATATCACTCCAGAAGAAGCATGGATCTCAATTAAACCAGATGTAAGTCATTTTCATGATTTTGGAAGTGAAGCATGGGCCCATATTTTAGATGAGAAACATAAAGCCTTAGAACCTAAGAGTGGAAAATGTATTTTTGTTGGATATTATGAATATGTTAAATGGTATAGAATCGTCAACCTAAATCCAAAAATGTTCTCATTAGAAGAGATGTAAAGTTCGCTGAAAATAAATCGGCCTATGAGCCTAGTTCGACGGATGTGCCACCTCTCTCTATTCCTTCTACTTCTGAAAATATTTCTTCTTCAGATGATGACAACGAGGATGACAATCCTCCCCCACCCTCTCGAGATCCTCCTTCAGCTCCTCAACTTCCAAAATGGGTCTGTGCTACTCAAGATGTAGTAGGTGCTCTTGCAATTGATCCTACAGATTATCTTCATACACGTTCTCAGTTCGATAGAGCTTCTTCTTTACTAGATCAAGCTTCAGTGAACCATGATCCTAACAGCTTTGCAAAATATTTAGGCCATCTAAATTGGGATGCAACTATGAATGAAGAATATCATTAACTATTAGAAAATGATACATGGGACCTTATTCCTCTTCCAAAGGGACAAAAGCTTGTTAGATGCAAATGGGTTTAAGGAACCAAGTTTGGACCAGATGGAAAAGTTGATAAACATAAAATTCGTCCTGTTTCTAAGGGTTTTTCACAAGTTGAAGGCATTGACTATACTAAAACCTTCTCCCTATTGCAAAAATGAACTCTATCCACCTTGTTCTTTCCCTTGTCGCCTCCTTCAAATGGGAAGTCCATTATATCGATGTTAAATCCGCCTTCAGGCATGGGGACTTGCATGAATAAATATATATGGAACAACCTCCTGGCTTTATACAAACAAACTCCAACCTTGTATGTTAGCTTAAGAAATCCCTTTATTGTCTCAAGAGAGCCCCTCGGGCTTGGTATGCCAAAATGGATAACTTTCTTTTAGATACTAGCTTTTCTAGGTCTCATTATGACAATACTGTCTACACCAAGCAAGTGGGTAAGTATACTATCATTCTTGTTCTTTATGTTGATGATCTTATCCTTACTGGTAGTCATCCCAACCTTATATACCATGTGAATTCTAGCCTTAGAAAGCAGTTTGAAAGGATAAACTTAGGACACTTGCATTATTTTCTTGGTCTTCAAGTCTTGCAATCCAAAACAGGTATTTTCCTTTCCCAATCCAAGTATGCATGTGATATTCTATGCCCCTTTCACATGGAACACTTTAATCAATCCCCTTTTCCCTTTCAGTATCAAGCCAAAATTTCAGGCACTTGTACTTCCCATGAAGTTGATGCTACCTTATACCATCAGCTTGTTGGAAAACTTTTGTATCTGACCCATACCCATCCCAACCTTTCCTTTGTTATTGGCCTTATTGCTTGGTTTATGAAAAACCCACATGAATGTCATTGGAAATCATCGAACATAATACTTTGTTATGTTCAAGGTACAATTTAGTCATTTTAGAAACTACAAGAATATTTAAAAACTATATTAATAGATTATTGTATTAATATTAATATGATATACCAATAAGCTAATTTATTAATATTAATGTAATACAATAATACATTAATATAATCATGAAATATGCAATTATTACTTAATCCTTAAAATTCCAAGGATTGATTAACCTTAGAGATCGGGGATCCGAGGGAGCTAGTTTCTACTTACCTCAAGATTTCATCTTGATTGAGGGTGTTAGGATGTTTCACTGTCTCCATCCCCTCTCTAAACTTTTTTTTGAAGTAGTAATTTTCTTTTGAGATAATTGTAATATCTTCCACAAAAATATGATGCTTAGAATGGAGGGGATGTTCAACAAGAGAAGAGGGTGAGTGCGTTGATTCTTGATATTTACTCCATGCTCCTTAACTCTTATTTTAAACGATCTCCCACTTTCACCAATGTAGATTCTTCCACAAGAGAAATTGATATTGTAAACCCCTTTAAGTTGTTGCTAATAAAGCTTGTCATTTGTTGATTTCATCTTATTTTTTATTGCTTCTAGTGGTTTGAATAGAGAACCAATATTTAATTTCTTGAGAATCTTAGCAATTATATCAGTGATTCCACGAATGTATGGAAGATGTGATTTCCTATTAGAGGTTGCACATTTTTATCTTTACGAAGGGAGTGGGTGGAGATGGGGTTTATCTTCCTTGTTTCCTTTCTAATGGCTTTAAGGATGCCCTTGTTTTTATATCCAATTCCACTAAAGACTTCAGTAAGGTTGTTCAATTCTTGATCCAAGTGTTCTTGATTAGATACCTAAACCACTCTTAGGGCCAAGGTATTGAGAATCCCAAACTTCTGAGGTGGATAATGGTGAGAGTCTGCGTGAAGGTAGTTGTCAGTATGCGACTTTTTTTTAAAATACATTATGACCTAAGGTCCTATATTTATATATAGTAATTAGTATGTTAAGGAAGGGAATGAAGTTATTGTCTTCAAGTTCCATTGTGAATTTTATGTCTCTATATATTCCATTCAAACGTTCAAAGAATTTTTTGAGTTCTTCCTTACACACTGCTATTTAACATTAGTATCATCAATGTACCTTTTCCATCTTTTTGGTTTCAATGGGTAGGAATATAATGTTTTCGTTCCAAATTTTTCCATGTAGACGTTATCTACGATAGGTGAAAAGGAGGAGCCGATTTCAACACCTCTAAATTTCTAATAGTATTCTCCTTGGAAGTTTAATAATGTAGATTGAAGACATACCTCATCAAGTTTTGCAGTTTTAGTGTATATTACCTCATATAGAACCATTAGGAGAATTTTGAGGTCTACAATGGGCCTCCTACAGAAATTATTAAATAATAGTGGTGCTAGTAAAATAAAGTTAGATTACATCATCAAACATTAGAGGGAAAAAAGAAAAAACTACTTTTGCAACTCGTATTTTCAACTTATCTCCCTATGTGTTTACTCAAATTTCGAGCGGAAACACTCATTTAATGAAAACATTGATTCCTCATCTAAGGAGTACCCATGTTGCATACTTTCGATGGACCCTAGTACATGAAAAATGATAAATACATGAAAAAATTGGTTGCAATCATGTTTTTTTTATGTATTTCTCATTTTTCGTGTAACATGGTCCATCAAAAGTATGCAACATGGGTACTCCTATAATGAGGAATTAATTTTTTCATCAAATGAGTACTCCCGTTCAAAATTTGAGTAAAACCTTAGGGAGATAAGTTTAAAATACAAGTTGAAAACGTAGTTTTATTATTTTGTTATTTTTTTAATCTTTTTACTTTTTTACTCTAAAAATGGTGAATCATCCCCCATGGTTGACATCATCATCTTGAATCCTATTGGTTCTTATAAAGTTTAATTTGGCTGTACAATTTTCTTAGGTGGCCCATTTTAGACCTCAAAATTCCCTTAATGCTTGATCCCATATTCCAGGATAATTTTGGTGAAAAATTAAGCCAGATCATGTAGGAATTTACAAGGTAAATTCCTTAGATAGAACACCAAAGGACACCACTCAAAAATAGGTCAAAGATAGGTACACCAATATTCTTTCCTTTCATTGATGAATTTTTTGTTAACATATTCTCCACCATTATCAAATCTTAGCTTAAGAATTTGATGTCGAGATTGTTTCTCAACAAAGGCCTCAAAGGCCAAGAACATGTTAAATAATTCACTATTTAGTTTTAAGAACATACTGAAGTGAAGAAATCTTTGATGCCAAAATAAACATGTTCTTAAAAATCTAGAGTGAAGTCTTTAACTTGTTCTTTGCCTTTAAGGCCTTTTTTGAGAAACAATCTGGACATCAAATTTTTAAGATAAGTTCTGATAATGTTGGAGAATACGTTAACAACAAATTCATCAACTTTTGTAGTGATCATGGAATTTAATTGCAACATACTGTTCCATACACTCCACAACAAAATGGTGTAGCTCAAAGGAAGAATCACACCTTAAAAGAGATGGCTAATTATATGCTTCAATCTAAAGGACTTAGTCTTAAATTTTGGGCAGAAGTAATTAATCGTGCAAATTACACAGTAAATCACGCTCCTACTAAGGTTTTAAGGAATATCACTCCAGAAGAAGCATGCATCTCAATTAAACCAGATGTAATTCATTTTCTGATTTTGGAAGTGAAGCATGGGCCCATATTCTAGATGAGAAACATAAAGCCTTAGAACCTAAGAGTGAAAAATGTATTTTTGTTGGATATTCTGAATATGTTAAAGGCTATAGAATCGTCAACCTAAATCCAAAAATGTTATCATTAGAAGAGATGTAAAGTTCTCTGAAAATAAATCGGCCTATGAGCCTAGTTTGACGGATGTGTCACCTCTCTCTATCCCTTCTACTTCTGAAAATATTTCTTCTTCAGATGATGACAACGAGGATGAAAATCCCCCCCTTCCCTCTTGAGATCCTCCTTCATCTCCTCAACTTCCAAAATGGGTCTGTGCTACTCGAGATGTAGTAGGTTCTCTTGTAGTTGATCCTACAGATCATCGTCATACACATTCTCAGTTCGATAGAGCTTCTTCTTTACTGGATCAAGCTTCAACGAATTATGATCCTAACACCTTTGCAAAATCTTTAGGCCATCTAGATTGGGATGCAACTATGAATGAATAATATCATTAACTATTGGCAAATGATACATGGGACCTTGTTCCTCTTCCAAAGGGATGAAATCTTGTTTGATGCGAATGGGTTTAAGGAACCAAGTTTGGGCCAGATGGAAAAGTTGATAAACATAAAACTCGTCTTGTTTCTAAGGGTTTTTCACAAGTTGAAGGCATTGACTATACTAAAACCTTCTCACTGTTGCAAAAATGAACTCTATCCACCTTGTTCTTTCCCTTGCTGTCTCTTCCAAATGGGAAGTCCATTATATGGATGTTAAATCCGCCTTCAGGCATGGAGACTTGCATGAAGAAATATATATGGAACAACCTCCTGGCTTTATACAAACAAACTCCAACCTTGTATGTCAGCTTAATAAATCCCTTTATGGTCTCAAGAAAACCCCTCGGGCTTGGTATGCCAAAATGGATAACTTTCTTTTAGATACTGGCTTTTCTAGGTTTCATTATGACAATACTGTCTACACCAAGCAAGTGGGTAAGTATACTATCATTCTTGTTCTTTATGTTGATGATCTTACCCTTACTGGTAATGATCCAAACCTTATAAACCATGTGAAGTCTAGCCTTAGAAAGCAGTTTGAAATGAAAAACTTAGGACACTTGCATTATTTTCTTGGTCTTCAAGTCTTGCAATCCCAAAAAGGTATTTGCCTTTCCCAATCCAAGTGTGCATGTGATCTTCTACGCCACTTTCACATGGAACACTGTAATCAATCCCCTTCTCCCTTTCAGTCTCGAGCAAAAATTTCAGTCAATTGTACTTCCCATGAAGTTGATGCTACCTTATACCATCAGCTTGTTGGAAAACTTATGTATCTAACCCATACTTATCCCGACCTTTCCTTTGTTGTTGGCCTTATTGCTTCGTTTATGAAAAACCCACATGAATGTCATTGGAAATCATATAAAATAATACTTCGTTATGTTCGAGGTACAATTCAGTTTGGGATTCATTACAGTGCAGAAGCATCTCCTCTATTGTTTGGTTTCACTGATTCTGATTGGGCTAGTGACCCTGATGATCGAAAGTTACTGCAGTTTATGTCTTCATTCTTGGTTCTGGACCTATCACATGGTCTTGCAAGAAAAAAAGTTCCATTTCTCTTTCTACAAAAGAAGCAGAGTATCGTGGTGCCATAGAAGCTAGTAAGGAAGCCCTATGGCTTCATCAGATCCTGTCAGAGTTTGGTTTTCAGCAGCAGCATCGGGCTACACTTTGGTGTGATAATCAATGTGCCATTCAGCTATGCAAAGATCCAGTCCAACATCAATGAAAAAACAAATTGAACTAGGCATGCACTTCATCAGAAATCTCATTCACGACCATGTTCTTGATGTGCAATATTGTTCAATCGATGATCACTTTGCAGACATCTTTACAAAGGCTCTCATAGAAGCGAAGTTTACTAAACTTCGATTTATGGTTGGAGTTCAGGAAGTTGTCACTAAGGGGGGATAGGCTCTAATGCGCCCTTCCTTCTCCTATTGTGTCATATTCGCACAACCTTCAATATTATCCCAAGTTGTTCTTAAGGGGGGATGTTAGGATATTCTGACACATAGGAAATATTTAAGTATAACTTAGTCTAGTGTATAGTTAGGTAAAGTGTGTTTCTTTACTATGTACTTTTTCTAACTTACAATCTAATGGTTACGATATGTTCTATACATGAACTGATCTCACAGTTCATTCTCTCCTCAGTATTACCGACACTTGATCCATGGCTTAACACCTGATTGGTCCATGGTCCATGTAAGGTGACCATTCATGAGAGAATATTATGTAAATTTTCTTTCTTTTACATTAATAAATTGCTTGAAGCGGTCACATTGGCTCAGCCCATGGATGGTTTCCCTCTTTGAGGGTTTTAAGCACATCAAAAATACTAGTGTACTAATGTGTGGTCTGTTTGTGAATGATGTCATTTGGTGTTCTATCTAAGGAACTTACCCTATCAATTCCTACACATCAAAACTCAAAATTGACTCTCCTTTTCCACATTTTCATCCTTGAAGAGTTTAGCAAAGTCGTAAGAATCATTGATGAAGGATTTAGTATTCCCAACAAGTGGGTTTGGTCTACCAACAATATATTTAGTTAACCCATATGTCGGGGAACCAATGGTATTAACAATAGGTCCTAATGGATTATCATCTTTATGAATCTTGGGGATGCCATAGATTCTTGATGTTATCTTAGAGGTCGAGAGATTTTTTTTCTTAGTTCCATCATCCAAATTAGAATCATTGATTACCTTCCTCACATATTTTATGACCTTAGAGATATGGTTTTTTCTAGATTCCTGTAGCCACCACATTTGAGGTGATCCTTATTTTTTTTAATATAGATATTCTATTTAGGATTGTTGTGGCACCTCCTTTGTATTTTTTGAGAATTATAATTTATCATTATTTTTTAGCTTGTTTAAGGCTACCAATTCACTTCTGCTTAATATACTTCTGGGTTGTTTGGATTTCCTGAGGATTTTTGCGCAAACTTGTGGCATTTCTTCCTTATATTTGTCATTCTCTAGGTGTTGTATACTATATTCTACACAAGGTATGAGGTTTTCGATTGGAATATGCTTGGGAGTAATGGTGAAGTTAATCCCTCTATTGAGTACACTAATTCCATCTTTGCTAAGAGGGTAACTAAATAGGTCCTCTATTGATTACACTAATTTAATGTTTGCTAAGGGGGTAGCTAGATAGTTTGATTACAATTTTCTTCCTAACATTGTTGTGAGTGACACTACAATCACTTATAATCATTGTTATTAACCACAATCCCATTGTTGTTCCCATTTGTATTTTTTATTCCATTCAACTATTGATATCCAAGTTGACATTATATTATTTATTATTGTTAGATCTAATGCTTTATTTTATGGACATATCTCTTCCCTATTGAGATGGAATTTAAATATTTACAATCATTTATGAACACCACCAAATCTACCTCGTACTCGGGTGTAAAGTTTCCCTACACCACTAGGTGCACCACCCTTACCTGACATGAGGTTGATTTTTTTTACTAACACTGTAACCATTAGGTTTACCACCACTACCCTAACACATGTACATGGGTTAATTAGATGATCAAATGAGGGACTTCATAAAATTTTACTTAAATTACATGCAAACGTCCCGACACATTAATCTAGACTAGACTTAAAAAAAAAAAATCTAATTTTCTTACGGGATCCTGGATATGCTCTTGGTGTTATAAGGTTAGCTGCTAGGTTTAGCCTTGGGTCTCACTTACATTATTTCAACACATTATTGATTCACTGTGATAAAAATAAAATGAAAAATAAGTCTAAATCTAGTTTAAAAACATATAATCATTTTATCAAGTGAAAAAAAAAAAATTATATAATCATTTTATAAGTATAGAAACAAAAAAATGCAGAGGTATTTTTTCTCCTTTTAAAACTATTGTTGTAGTTTGTTGATAACATGTTTGTATTCCAGTGTGTCATTGAATTTAGGGGGATTCTTTCTATTTCTATATAAGATTGGTATATTTAGAAGGTTTTTTTTGGGTCTACCTAGTTCAAATTTCTAGAGTACTTTGATTTTGTGTGTTGGGGCTTTACTCAGTTAATTCAAGTGCAAGTCTATTTAGTTTTTCTAGGTTTCACCTTGTCGGTGTTGTTGTTTTCTTTGGGAAATGGAATTGTTCTAGTTATTAGTCTGGCTATCCAGAGATTTTACGGTTTGGTGTGGCTTTGGGAAATATGGTCTATTATGTCTCTGTGATGTGGTGAATTTAATTATATACTTGAATTTGCTCCTCTCATGTGGCAATTGGGGGATGATGATTTAGTAGTTTTTAGGTCAGGGGGTTGAAGAGTCGATATTCCATCTATTTATTAGTTTCTCTGCTAGAGGTTCTCTTAGTGGTTATATTCATTGCTCCCTTACCACTACCATCGTTCCTCCTCACCAACGAATGAAGAGAAGGAGGGATGGAACAGGTAATGTTAGGTTGAAACGAATTCAATCTTTTGCCTACGACTTAGTTGCAACTTCCATTGATGATGTTCCTCTTGATGTGAGGAAAGAGATTTTATTGTTGGAGTTGAAAGAAATATTGGAGCATGCTAATCATTCTGATTTAGTAGTGGCTACTAAAGTTATGAAATGTGTTTTGGATAAGGGTAGGTTCCGGAAAAGGCGACTTCATTTCCTGCGCTCTTTGGCTTTACATCAATAAATGGGCACTATATTACTTTTATTTTTTAAAGACAAGAAAGTTTATAACTATAATTTCTTCTCTGGGTTGGAGGACATCAAATACATGTAAAAAGGAACCAATGATTCTATCTAGATAATGTAGAATCTCGAATGGCTCAGATGGAAAGCTTTATGTTGTTAGATTTAGCTTCTGGTGATATTGTAGATCCCCATTGTGATCCCACTGATCTTCCTAATGACAATGCTCATGATATCACTATCATTTCATCTAATTGGGATTAGAAATTCATATCAAATATTTTGTCACTATTTTGATAATGTTACTCCAAATATGTAGATGGTTTTCTTGTTTCTCAAAACATGGGATTGATGGGTATATGATGGTTTTTCTGGTCTTACTGGATCTCTAATAGTTTTGGTGTAGACAAGAATTGGAAGCTCATTTTGAGTTCCTAGTGGGTGATGTTATGCAAGTTGATTTTATAGTTGAAGGATTTTTAGAGCTTGTATGTCATAATTTCTCTTTGTTTTATACATGTGCTTGCTTTGTGCTATGCATCCTAGGATGGTTTTTTATTTCAGCATGGTCAATAGTAAATGAGGCTTTGTATTCCACATGTTGGCTTCACTGGTTTTTATTGGTGAAAACTTGGTATGCCTCATTACACATTCTATCTCCTGTGTGTGAGAATTATGGTTATGGAATCTTGCCTAGAAGGGTTCTTTGGCTAGGAGTATTTTGGATACACTTCTATCCATTGAATGGTTTGTTCTAATAAATGAATGTTATGTTTTATTAGTGAGGCCTCCATCTCTTACCTATAAGGGATATGGTCTCAAATGTCTTGCTCTTTCTAGTGTTGTCTCAACTTCTTGGAAACTAGTTTATTGCTATGTTATTGTAAGGAGATGTCATTCCCTTGTTGTGTGTGGGATAGTCTATCTCTTATCTTTTTTTTTGTTATTTAAAGACTTTATGTTTTGGATGTAATCACTTATATATATTTTTGTATGCATATTATTGTGATATATCTATATATATATATATATATTATATATATATATATATATATATGACTTATAAATTTATAATTTTAATGTTTCATTTTTTATTTTTTCAAAAATATTTTTTGTATATATTTTTTACAATTAAAAAATTATTTATATTAATCATTTTATCAAGAAAAAACAAAACAAATTATATAATCGTCATAACTCTAAAAGAAAAAAAATTGGGGAGATATTCCTTCTTCTTTTGTAGCTATTGTTGTGGTTTGTTTATAACCCATTTGTATTACAATGTGTCATCAAATTTAAGGGGATTCTTGCTTTGTCTATAGAAGTCTGGTATATTCATACGGTTCGTTTGGATCTATCTAATGCATATTTTTGGAGTACTTTGAGTCTATGTGTTGGGGCTTTACTCAGTTAATTCAAGTGCAAGTCTATTTAGTTTTTCTAGGTTTCACCTTATCCTTGTTGTAGTTTTCTTTGCAACATAATTGTTCTAGTTGTTAGTCTGGGTATCTGGAGATTTTAAGGTTTGGTATGGCTTTCGAAAATTTGTTCTATTATGTCTCTGTGATGTGGTGAATTTCATAAGTTACTTGAATTTGGTCCTGTCGTGTGGCAATTGGGTGTAGGTTTGGTAGTTTTGAGGTCAGGGGTTCAAGGGTTGGTGTTTTGTCCACTTTCTATCTTTTTTGCTCAAGGTTCTCTTAGTGGTTTTCTTCATTTCTCCCTTGCCATTTCCATCACGCCCCTCACCAATGAATGATGAGCAAGAGGGGTGGCACAGGTAATGTCAAGTTTACAAGAATTTGGTCTTTTGCCCACAACTTAGTTGCAACTTTCTTTAATGACGGTCCTCTTGAAGTGAGGAGAGATATTTTATTGTTGTAGTCTAAAGAAATAGGGCAACACCCTTATCATTATGTTTCAAAGGTTGTTATTGAAGGTACGCAGTGGGTTCCAGATTCAAGTAGATTCTGAAAAAGGCTATTGCATCCAGGGATGGTTTTTTAATTTCAGTGTTGTCAATAGTAAATGAGACTTGGTATGTACACATGCTAGCTTCATTGGTCATTTTTGGTGGGAATTTGGTTTGCCTCATTGAGCATTCTATCTCTTGGATGTGAGAATTATGGTTCTGGAATATTGCCTAGAAGGGTTCTTTGGCTAGGCATATTTTGGTAACACTTCTATTTGTTGAATGGGTTGTGCTAAGAAATGAATGCTATGTTATATTGGTGATGCCTCTAGTTCTTGGATATAAGGGATATGGTCTCAAATGTCTTGTTCTTTCACGTGAGACATCTTGGAAACTGATTTATTGTCTATTGTTGTTTGAAGGAGATGCATGTTTCTCTTGTTGTTGTGAAGAGAAGCCTATTCCTCTCTCTATGTCGTTTTTCTATTAAAGACCTTATAGTGCGAGATGTAAACACTATATAATATTTTTTGCTAATGAATATTAATGGTTGTAGTTCAAAAAAATTATTAATAATAATTTATATAGATTAAAAAAATTGTATGACTTGCAAATTTATAAATGTAATATGTGTTATTTTAGAAAATAACGTTTGTATATATTTTATAAAATTCAAAAACTATTTATTTATTTGAATTTTTTAAATAATTTTTTTAAGATATATTTAAAACGTTAAATGATTTTTTTTTGGGAATTGAACTATTACTCGACCAATTACACGTATCGTCAATCCAAAACATAATGAAATGATAAAAGGTCGAAACAATATAAATATAAAATGTTAGTTTTTCTTATAAACATTATTAATTATGTTGTAAGGCGTGTCCTCTGAGAGGAACTCCCCTCCCATGCCATTTGTGAAATGGTGTGCCATTGATTTTGGTTTTGGATGATTGAAATAGTTTCAACCATGGGATTGCAAACTGGTATTACAGTTTCAATTCAATATGAGAGTTACAATTTTGAACAATAATCAAATCTAAAACATTGAAATGACCAAATAAAAAAAAAACCTGTGCAACAAACCGGAACCCCTCTTTCGAGTTTATCCTGTGGTGTGAAATTCCTCTGTGGCTTATGCCTGTAGCACAAAACACTGTCCAATAAGTGGGCGTAGCTAGGGAAGTTAGTAGCGAGTCGTTGGGAAGTTAGTAGCAAGCCTCTTCCTTGCCTTCTTCTCCACTGCGCGTAGAGAAAGAGGGCTCTTATGCTTTCGTCAGTTGAGGTATGTCGGGTGCGGTCCCCCCTTCTTCAGCACTCTAACCATAGGCAAGCGGTCACTGGATATTCAAGGATGTTGGGAGGACACAACATATAATGTTTCCAACCCTGTTGTATTTAACGAGGCTCTCGAGAGCCTGTTAAGCAATTTGTCAGCTAAAATAAAAGATGTGGCTTCAAGGAATTGATTTTCTTTTGGAGAAAGGTTAGACTTTTATCCAAAGATTTACGCTCTGGTCCAGTGCACCAGAGATATATCTACTGGAGACTGCACAAGTTGTCTTCTTAAAGCAACCAGTGATATTCAAGAACGATTTTATGGAAGCACAGGAGTTAAGTATTTATTGGGAAGCTGCATAGTATGTTATGAAACATATAATTTCTTTAATATTTTCTACCCTACAGAAGCGCCAGTTGATCCACGACAGGCTCCCCTTGTTGCAACAACAGCTAATACATCGGTTTTCACATCATCAAGTAATAGTAAACATTCAAAGAAAATACCCATAATTATAGGGGTTGTTCTTGGAGGCTTGTTATTGGCGGTATTTATCTCCCTCTTTATCATTCGGAGAAGATTGAAGGGATACAAAGGTAGTGGAGATGATCATACGAATTCTCTCTTTGCTATTCGTAACACCTTATTTGGGAAATGTATGTCGTGTCGGGTCGGTTCTTTAAATTTCATTTTGACTTATCCCATATCAATCTAAATGGGGTTCTGGCCATGTCAAAATCCAGAGGTGTATGTGTTCAGCCCCGGGATTACCTTGGCATGTTCTACCGTCGTATTCAGTACATCGGTTAGATTAGCACATGCTTTTTTCATAGATAGGCGCCAATTTATACATCATTCAGTTTCTTCCGAGCCATATTTTCTGATTTAGTTGTGTCTCTTTTGAAAATATAACCAATGAGCAAGGCGAGGAAGATGCAATAGATAGTGACCACTAACGATAGACAAATATTGACGTTTAAAATGGAAACATTGGTAGCTGCTACAAATAATTTTCATGATGATAACAAGTTGGGAGGAGGGTTTGGCCCTCTATACAAGGCAACATAGGCTAATAAAGCTTCTACCAGATTTTCGTAACTGAAATTATAGTAATAGGGGTGCTCCTCCCACGGGTGCACTTGAACGTTGGATGCAAATTATTAGCTTGAAACATAAATATATAGTAGAAAGGAAATTAAGCTTATAAACTTCTCAAAATATTCAAACAGATCTTTTGCCTATTCTATCAGGGAACCACTCAGGGAACCACTCATGATGGGAAAGAAATAGCTGTGAAGAAGTTGTCCATAAATTCTAAGCAAGGGAAAAAATGAATTTCTGACTGAAGTCAAGCACGTTGCCAAAGGCTATTGTCCACAGGGAACATAAAGGTTTCTTGTCTATGAGTACTTAGCGAATAACAGCCTCGATAAAATCCTATTCGGTGAGTTACTGCCATGTTATGATGTATGTAGATAATAAGTAAAGTCATTTCCATGTTATGATGCAGGTAGATAAGAAGTACTAACGTTTCATGAGGTGTATATTGGTCATTATGATAATGTTGATTCATATAAAAATTTGCAAGTGAAGAAATTTGATTTTTTTTGCAGATCCGTATTAAAGATGGATTGATGCTGATTAAATCATATGAAAAAGAAACAACGTTGAGATTATGTATCCAGTAGCAATAATGGACAGTTGC
>APFE031619403.1:0-12581 GCA_000404065.3 Pinus taeda | reverse complement strand
AAAATCACTAATATTTAAAAACAAATATTTATATTTGATACATATGAAAATTTAAAATGACAAAAATATGCTCCCAGCAAAAAAAAGTGTATTCTGCTTACCTTACAAAACGGGTAATCATATCGGTTATTTAAAGTGCCAAAAACTATGCTCTAAAAAAAATACGTGTGTTCTGCATCACCCCTTTTCAAAAATCAAGTCAATTTTTTGCTATCTCTACGAAATGGGTAATAGTATCAGTTCATGTTTCAAAGTTTACGTTGTTGTTAGTTGAGATCTGCCTCACTTCGACCTTTTTCAATTTTGAAGGTGAGTTTTTTGAGCAAACCTGTGGGGTTGTTATGGGCTCACCCCTTTCCCCTGTTGTTGTGAAACTTTTTATGGAGGATTTTGAATCCAAGGCTCTAAATTCAGCTCGCCTCCTGCCTAAGCTTTGGAAATGATATGTAGATGACACTAATGTCATTTGGTCTCATCGCTAAGAGGAGTTAGACCTCTTCTTCGATCATCTCAATAGTCAATCCTTGGCCATTAAGTTCACAAAGGAGAAAGAAGTCGATGGCTGCCTCCCTTTCCTTGCTATTCTTATCTCTAAGAATACTGATGGTTCCCTCTCCCACTGAGTGTTTCGTAAGAAAACTCATATGGAGCAGTATCTTAATGCTAGTTCCCACCATTTCCCGGCTCAAAAGTTGGGGTTCTCAACACCCTTGCTACTCGTGCCTTAAGGATCTCTTATGAAAAGAGCTTCGAGGAGGAGAAATCCCATATCCTTAATGTCTTTGTTGAGAACAGTTATAGTAGGCACTTAGGACAGAAGGCTTTCCTCAAAGCAGCTAAGAATTCATTTACTAAAAGAGATAAGAAGGAGTGGATTCCTGGTGTCCATTTTCTGTTTGTTCAAGGGACCACGGATAGGATTGAGAGAATTCTTAAGAAGCATAATGTCCCCTCAACCTTTTAGACCTCTTAACACCATTCGTAAGTCCCTTAAATTGGTGAGACTGGTTTATATTATTCCTTGTTCATGTAGAACCCCTTATATTGGTGAGATTGGTCGCTCCATTAATCAAAGGATTAGTGAGCACACAGCTGACCTTAAGCATAGGAGAGCCAAGTCTTTTGCTTTAGCAGAGCATGTGGAGAAAAAAATCATCATGTTTGTATCGAGGAGGCTAGTGTTATTGATAAAGTGTCCCAATTCTATCATCAGAACTTTAGGGAAGCGCTTGAGATTGAAAAAAGGCCGAACAATCTCAATAAAGAGGATGGCTGGAAGATCAATAGTTGCTGGGTCCCATCTCTCTCCTCCTAATCGTTGTCTTCCTGTCTTCCACTCAGCTTTTTCTTGTTGTTTAAAAAAAAAAAATTCCCCTAGTTTCCGGTTTCTTGTGGCCTTTGTTCTTTGAGGTTGATTTAGTTGGAGGTATTTATGCTAATAAAGAAAATAATATTGAAAATAATCTATGATAATTTTAACCCTTAAATAAACCATTAATTTTAAATATTAAATTGGTGAGACTGGTTTATATTATTCCTTGTTCATGTGAGACCCCTTATATTGGTGAGACTGGTCGCTCCATTAATCAAAGGATTAGTGAGCACGCAGATGACCTTAAGCATAGGAGAGCCAAGTCTTCTGCTTTAGCAGAGCATGTGGAGAAAACCAATCATCATGTCTGTATCGAGGAGACTAGTGTTATTGATAAAGTGTCCCAATTCTATCACCGGAAATTTAGGGAAGCGCTTGAGATCGAAAAAAGTCCGAACAATCTCAATAGAGAGGATGGCTAGAAGATCAATAGTTGTTGGGTCCCAACCCTCTCCTCCTAGTCGTTGTCTTCCTGTCTTCCACTCCCATTGTATTGCTTTTTCTTGTTGTTTAAAAAAAAAAATCCCCTAGTTTCTGGTTTCTTGTGGCCTTTGTTCTTTGAGGTTGATTTAGTTGGAGGTATTTATGCTAATAAAGAAAATAATCTTGAAAATAATCTATGATAATTTTAACCCTTAAATAAACCATTAATTTTAAATATTAAAATATTCTTTCTTACCCTTAAATGTACTACCGATACACCAGCTACACCCAGAACTTTCCCGATTCTTCCTAATATGTTATATTATTTAATTAAACTTTTTAAAATAACTATTAAATTAAAATTAATTTATTTCTAAAATATATTAATATATGTGTATGAAAACAATCCCGTCAACTTACATTTTAATAAAATCATACGGTAACTATTTATATATTACTCGTAATATTTATTAATTTATAACCTAACTACTCTTAATATTTAAATATAATTAAATTGAATTAACTTACCATTAATTTAAATGGAATTTAATTTGATAATTTATTTATTTTAATATATATTTATAATATCATAATTAAATTTTTAAATCTCTAATACATACTTTTTAAATTACTCTAATATTTATTATATTTATTTAACTTTTATAAATTAACTATTAATTAAAATTAATTTAGTAAATTAATTTATTTTAAGTATTTATTTATAAATATGTTATGAAAACAGTGCCTGTGACTTATATTGTTAATAAAAATAAATCTAGTTATTTATATTATTACTGTAATATTTATCTATTTAATAACTTTTATTAAACTAATTATTAATTACTCTAATATTAGATATAATAACTTGATAAACTAACTATTAATTTAAATTAATTTATGTTATAATTTATTTTTTAATATATATTCATAATTGGAAGTGTATAAAAAGAGTCCATTTACTGTTATTTTAATAAGAATATAACTAACCAGAGTAACTTATTTAATTAAATAATGGTTATACCCCTAATCCTGTCCTAACTAACTAGTCAAACCTAGCCGTTGTCAATATAGCCGTTACTTGGTCAAAGAATATAGCTGTTGGAGGTTCTACTCTATCTATTTAACATGCAAAGCGTGATTTGTTCATTCAACTTGTCCTGACGATGAACCACACTAGTTGGTTCGAAATGCGTCGACAAATGAAATATCATGTGATTTACACCGAAAAATTTCTCATAAACTTGATATGGATCACAGAAGCCTCAATTCAACACAACATTTTCTTAAATATTTAAGACTCCATTTCCTCTTTTCCTTCTGATTTTCTCTACAGCAGAGGTTAGGTTATTTAATTCTTAGGTATCTTTTCCTCTTGCTGACATCCTGCAATCATAATATCAGTAATATATCAAGTTAATCTAGTTCACTGTGTCTGCATACATTTACCACAAAACTTTACTTACCTCTAAATAAGGTACCTAGCTAATATTCCTTATTCCTTTGGCCTCCACGATCCTCCTCCTAACCATGAACTGTTCTCTTGAAGCAGTTCCCTTGAATTGTCCTCTTCAATCAGTTCCCCCAAACTCTCTCTCTAATTGTCAAGTAAAAGCCAGGGAGATTTTGGGGTTGAATCCCAACCCCATATGCAACATCCTGCAAACCCACCTTTCTATTTGCCAATTTTCCTCTGCCACTGGTAAAGGTTAAAGGTGACATTGTATTTATCTCCTACAGTGTCTTATCTAGACTCCACTGCAATGTAGAGTTTTTCTCTCCCACCTTCTATTTACTCATGTAGTCTGGAATTTTGTCTCTTTTAACCTGACAGGTTCAAGAGTTTTCTTTTATAAACCAAAGAAACAAAAAAACTAGTAATACCTCCAGCGATCCATAAAAAAAACAAGCCTGTTTTCTTTTCCTTTTTTCTCTTTTACCTTCTTGGAAATAACCACCTCAATTGTTTTCCCGAAAATTAATATTTCATGTTACTTCTGACCTATTTAGATTCCTAAATATTAATCTTTCACGTTACTTCTAACCTGTTTAGATTAATCTTTCATCTGGTCTCTAACATATTAATGAGACAATTAACGATTGTAACATAAATTATCATTAATTATTCTGGGCTATATTAAAAAATAAAATAAAACAACAATTTATCACCACTGTTATTCCATTTCCAAAAATAAATGAAATCATGAAATATAAGAATCATAAGGTAAGTTCTTTTTGGTATTACATCTAGATATAACCACCATTATATACAATCTTACCTCTTTTATATATATATATATAACCACAATTCTATACCATCTTTATATATATATATATATACTTTTATTATTTATTTTTATAAAATTTATAAATTATTATAAATATGAAATAATTTTTTAAATACAATTTATTTTTTATAATCACATAGTTCTTGTTAATAATATTTTATAAATTTTAATTTTATTTAATTAAATAATAATAATAAATATTAAATTAAAATATATTGACACAAAATTATTATTAATAAATTTTAATTTTTATTTAATTAAATAATAATAATAAATATTAAATTAAAATATATGGACACAAATCCAAAAATAGTGGAACAAATATTAAAATGGAAAAGGTACAAGTAAATGTTTGATTATTTTTATTGGATTCATCATTATAACAATACATTTGTCGCTTGTGAAACTGAAGAAAGAAAGAAAGAAAATTATTTTAACCTCCATGAGGTTAAAGATAGTTTATGAGATAAATTGTTTTTTCATCTGGTTGACGTATTCGACCCTATTCTTGTGAATCCTCACAATAAACGCTCCCAACTTCTTGACAAACCCTTTGCTAAATAGATTATTCCAAAAGTTAGCTACCAGAATATCTACGTAACTTTCCTTTTGTCTTTGAAGGCCTCACATTCTAAAATGAAATGCTTTTTTGTTTCCACTTTTCCGGAAGAACAAAAAATACATACTCTTTCCTCCCACACTTCTTTTGGCCTTTTTTCCAGTTCCTTGTTTCACAACGGAGTTGATGAGAATTAGTCCTTAACTAAGCAATAAGAATTTTTGGCTCTCCAAAAAATATTGGTCTTTATATACGCTTTTAGCTGATGATTATTAGTGGGATTAAACACTTCAATATAGTACTTTCTCTTTCTCCCTAGCTCCTTATCCCAAATACGCTTGTGAAACTTATCCATAACAAAAAATTTTATCTCTTTGATGTTTATGAGACACATGTTCAAGCAGATATCCCATTTACTAAACCTCAAAGTTTACCATCCATCGATTTCCTTTACTAAAACCGAAAATGTCAAAAATTGTGAGACACATTGCAATTGGCAAAGACCAAAAATGAGGATTGTCATAAGTATCATTCGTCGATTTCCTCAAACAAAACCAAGAGTGCCAGATTATGAGATATGTTGCAGTGGGCAGGACTAATGACGATGATCATCATAAGTGTCAAAGGGTATAGTGTATAGGTTATCCTTAATGCCAATTTTTAATATTGGACTATTCTAAATACCCCTTGCATGGTATAAACATTGTTATTTTATTGACTTGGACAGGGGATTATGAGGATTCGTTTTCAACAAGGTGATATTGTGCTTCATCCATTAATAATCCGCTAAACTCATTCAAAAAAATTATTTCCTTGCTACTTTTGAAAGTGTCATTAATGCAACTACACCTCGCATATGTTTGGAACAAAAAGTATAGAATGGAATTTTATTTTTTTCATAGGTTTGGAATGTAGGACATATTAGTACAAGTTAATATTTTTTTATGTGTGGCAATGGACTATATCAAAGCACACAAGGCTTTTGAAATGGAACATACTTTGAAAGTTGAGTTTGGCAAATGAACTAGGGTAGTGGGGTTTGGTTGGGTTTGAAATATGACGTTGGAGTTTAATGGTTTAAGTGTTAATAGTTAGAAATTCATTATTAGTAGGTTTAGTATTAATCATATATTGGAAGTTTAGATAAAAGAGATCAATTTTATTGAAGTGGATGAAAGAGATAAACCATGTTAACATGTTAAATTGTTATTTTTTTTAATGTAAATTTAATTTTCAACTTTATTGAAGTGGATGAAAGAGATAAATTATGGTTATATATTAAATTGTTATTTTTTTTTTGGTTCAGGCAAAATTTAACTTTCAGTTGGTGTGCTGATAAGTAATAAAATAAATAAATTCAAAGTTAGTTTTGATTTTTGGTGATCATTTTTATATTATAATATAAATTATTTGGTTATATTGATAAACTTTAAATTTATATGTTAATCAGTTTATTTTAATGATTAGAGATGATGATTATATGTTTCATTTAAATTAATTCTTGTAACAATTTAGGTATATTTATTTGTTTTTTCCCTTAAAATAGACATAGAAAGTTTTTAGTTCAATATAAAATATCAAGCATTACAATATTACAATTAATTATATTAATCTGAAATATGTGTATTTATAATTGGTTTATTATCTAAACAATATTTTTTTTAATGATTACTTATGTTAAGTTATTATTATAGATCCTTCTTAACCATAAATTTAATATGTGGCAATTGAGATCAAATCTCTTGATGCCATTAACTCAAGTTATTTAATCCCTCTCATGGCCTTATTAATCTATGGTTAAGGTGGCTAGAGAGAGAGCATGCATAATTTTTCATTTTTTAAATTATATTTTTGAACGCATAAATAGATACACTGACTTTAAAATTCCTCTTGGTAACTCTAACTTTGTAAACCACACAAATCTTTTCTAAATTATAAGTAAAATTGACACAAAAATATATTAGAAAAATGACCAAAATGTAAAATTTTGAAATGTTTTAACCATAAGAACTTTAATCTTATATATATATATATATTATATATATATATAGTAATATATATATATATATCATGGCCCAACGTCCATTATGAAAAATATTGTCCCAATATGAAAATCAACCATGGTCAACCATGTTTATTTTAGGTTTACAATATTTATCTCAATGTTTATATACCATGGGTTTATAATATTCATCTCTTGGGTTTATAATCCCTTGAGTTTTTAGTATTAATCCCTTGAGTTTATAATATCAATTCCTTAGGTTTATAATATCAATTCCTTGGGCTTATTAATCTAAGGGTTCATATTCCTAGGGTATATTATTCATAGGGTCTATATTATTAATCCTTGGGTTTAATATAAATACCTTAGGTTTATACTGATGGTCAATCATGGGTCGATGTCACATTGTGACAAATATTTTTTCAATATGAAAATCAATCACTGTCAAACGTCGAACTGTGCAAAAAATTGTCTCGATATGAAAATTAATCATGGTTAACCATGGTATAACGTCGCATTGTGACAAAGATTGTCTCAATATGAAAATCAACCATGGTCAACCATGTTTATTTTAGAGTGTATAATATTTATGTTAAGGTCTATAATATTAATCCCTTGGGTTTAATATTATTCCCTTGGGTTTATGATATAAATCCCTTGGGTTTTTTAATCTAAGGGTTAATATTCTTAGGGTTTAATCATGGTAAACATGGTCCAATGTCACATTGTGACAAAGATTGTCTTAATATGAAAATCAATTAGGGTCAACCATGGTCCAACATTGTATTATGACAAAGATTGTCTCAATATGAAAATCAATCATGATTAACGACGGTCAACCATTATCCAACGTTACATTGTGACAAAGATTGAGTCAATGCGAAAACCAACCATGGTCAATCATGCTTATTTTACCGTTTATAATTTTTATTGCAGGGTTTATGTACCCTGGTTTATATTATTTATCTTAGGGTTTATCATAGGATTTTCCCAATATGAAAATCAATCATTGTCAAAGATGTTCAATCATGGTCAATCATGGTTAATCATGATCAACCACGGTCAATCATGGTTAATCATGATCAACCACGGTCCAACATTGCATTGTGAGAAAGATTATTTCAATATGAAATTCAACCATGGTCCAACGTCACATTGTGACAAAGATGATCTTGATATGAAAATCAATCATGGTCAACAATGGTAAACCATGGTCCAACGTCACAATGTGACAAAGATTGTCTCAATATGAATATCCACCATGGTCAACCATGGTCGAGCATGTTTATTTTAGGGTTTATAATATTTATCTAAGGGTTTTTATACCTTGGGTTTATAATATTAATCCCTTGGGTTTAATATTATTCTGTTGGGCGTTTAATCCCTTCAGGTTTTAGTATTGATCCTTTGGGTTTATTATTCCCTTGGGTTTATAATATCAATCATTTAGGTTTGTTAATCTAAGGGTTCATATTCCTAAGGTATAATACTATTCATAGGGTTTATAATATTAATCCTAGGGTCGAATTAAAAAGGCCAATTTTGTTTATCCTGCTATAGTGAAAAAACATGTTAGCCATAAATCCCTTGGATTTATAATGATGGTCAACCATTGTCAACTATCATCAACCATGTTTAATCATTGTCAACAATGTTTATTTTAATGTTTATAATATTTATCTTAGGATTTATATACTTTGGGTTTATAATATTAATCCCTTAGGATTAATATTATTCCCTTAGGTTTATAATCCCTTGTGTTTTTAGTAATAATCCCTTGGGTTTATTATTCCCTTGGCTTTATAATACCAATCCCTTGGGTTCATTAATCTAAGGGTTCATATTCCTAGGGTATAATATTAGTCATAGGGTGTATAATATTAATCGTTGGGTTTAATATAAATCCCTTAGGTTTATAGTCATGGTCAAACATGGTCCAACGTCACATTGTGACAAAGATTTTCTCAAAATGAAAATCAACCATGGTCCAATGTGGCATTGTGACAAATATTGTCTCGATATGAAATTCAACCATGGTCAACCATGGTCCAATGTGGCATTCTAACAAATATTGTCTTGATTATAAAGTCAATCATGGTCAACCATGGTCCAATGTGGCATTATGACAAGGATTGTCTCGAAATGAAAATCCACCATGGTCAAACTTATTTATTTTAGGGTTTATAATATTTATCTTAGGGTTTATAATATTAATCCCTTGGGTTTATAACCCTTGGGGTTTTAGTATTAATCCCTTGGGTTTATAATATTAATCCCTTACATTTATTAATTTACAGGTTCATATTCCCAGGGTTTAATATTATTCCCTTGGGTTTTTATTATAAATTTGTTGGATTTATTATTCCCTTTGGTTTATAATATCAAACATGGTCAATCATGGTCAACCAAGACTAACTATGTTTTGTAAAATCAATCATGGTTAATCATGGTCAGCCATGTTTTGTAAAATCAATCATGGTTAACCATGGTTTGACGCCGCACTATGACAAATATTGTCTCAATATGAGAACCAACCATGGTCAACAATGGTCCAACTTCACATTGTGACAAAGATTGTCTTAATATGAAAATCAATCATGCTCAACCATGGTCCAACGTCGTATTGTGACAATGATTCTCTCAATATCAAAATCAACCATGGTTAACCATGTTTATTTTAGGGTTTATATATCTTAGGTTTATAAGATTAATACATTAGGTTTAATATTATTCCTTGGGGTTCATAATCCCTTGAGGTTTTACTACTGATCTCTTGGGTTTATTAGTCCCTTGGGTTTACTAATCTAAGGGTTCAACCATGGTCGAGCATGGTCCAACGTCGCGTTGTGACAGATATTATATCAATATGAAAATCAACAATGGTCAACCACGTTTATTTAAGGGTTTATAATATTTATCTTAGGGTTTATATTATTCCCTTGTGTTTAATATTTTTACCTTGGGTTTATGATCCCTTGGGTTTTTAGTATTAATCCATTCAGTTTATAATATCAATCATGGTCAACCATGGTCCAATGTCGCATTGTGACAAAGATTGTCTCAATATGAAAATCAAATATGGCCAACCATGGTGCAACGTCACATTGTGACAAAGATTGTTTCGATATGAAAATCAATCATGATCAAGCATGGTCAACCATGGTCCAACAATCCAACGTCCCATTATGACAAGGATTGTCTTAATATGAAAATGAATCATGGTCAACCATATTTATTTTAGGGTTTATAATATTTATCTTAGGGTTTATATACCTTGGGTTTATAATATAAATCCCTTGGGTTTAGTATTATTCCCTTGAGTTCATAATTCCTTGGAGTTTTAGTATTATTCCCTTAGGTTTATAATACCAATCCCTTGGGTTATTAATCGTAAGTTTTCATAGCCCTAGGGTTTTAATATCAATTATAAATAGTATACTATTAATATTTAATATTAATATAAAATACTTATTAATTATTATATATATTAATTATAAATATAATTATACTTATGATTATTATTATATTATTACTGTAATATAATTATATTTATAATTATAATAGTTTTTTCTAAGCTATTAGGATTATTGTTATATGTTTATACCATATGAATTTCAATTATATTAATTTGAGCCGATAAGGCTATCAACATATATCAATCACATTTATTAATGTGGTTGTGCTAGATCTATTTGTACGCAATGCCTTTAGTTACATTCTCTTGTAAATACATTTAAGAAAAATCCATTTCATACAACTGAAAACTACGTAATTTTGCCAATCATTTTAATTATGTTAAAATATATTAATATGTTTTGTCAAATTTAATAGAAATATTAAAAATAAAAACAAAAATACTTGTTAATGAAAAAATTATATCAAGTTCAAAAAATAAGATTTATGTACACTATTTTAATAATAAATTTAGACATGCCGAAGGAATTTAACTTGAGTAATATGGTATATTTTCTGTTATTGTAGTTGTGCATTTATGAAATAATTGTTTCTATTTAAGTAAACTAATGATCAATGACAGTCTTATATGTACAAATTACTAATTAAAAAATACTCATTCTTATTAAATAATAATAATAAATTTAAATATTATAAAAAATTTTAAACTATTGGAAATTTCTCATACATTAAATATTCTTCTTGTGCCAAATTAAATCATATTCAAATTATATCAAATTAGAAAATGAAAATATATAAAACTATTAATAGAAAATTGATAACATAAAAAAGATAAGAATTATTTTGAATAATTGATATATGTAAAGAATTATTTGATTATCAAATTTAGGAAAGACAAAAGACGGGGCCTTATGATTAATTTAAAACATTATGGTGGAAGTTATGATTAATGTAAAAGCGAACCAATACATTTGAATTTTTTTAATGTTATTTAAAGACAATAATAAAAGTTGAAATTAAAAAAATATTTTTAAAATAAATAAATAAAGATTTTTGGATATTAAATTTGAAAATAATAATGTTAATTGAGGTTATTTTTGGTAGATGGATACAATGGTTTTATTTCTCTCACTCAAATTCAACTCCCTATAAGTGATACGATGATTAGAAATATTGTTGTAATGACTTTATGTCTATGAATATTGTTGTATATTATTTATGGCAAAGATGTGGGTGCTAAGATTAATCTAATAAAGTATAACAAAATTTAGACATGATAAAATTGTGGATGTTAAGATTAATTTAGACATTAAAATTTTTTAATGTCAAATTTGGAAATAATTAAAGATCATTGAAAAACTCATCTAAAAATAAATAAATGGAAGATTCTTTGATATTAAATTTGAAAATAATAAGGTTAATTGAGGTTATTTTGGGTGGTTGGGTAGAATGGTTGTTATCTCCTCCACCGAAGGTCAGTTCCCTGCGAGTGACATAATGATGAGAAATATTATTGCAATGGTTTTATGCATATGAATATTGTTATATTGGTCGAGCCGGAAGAGAAAATAATTTCCTTAAAAAATTATTTAAACTAAACTAAGATAAAAAAATTATTTTTTAAAATGCAACTATATAAAAATATTAATTTTTTGAAATGTCATTATATAAGAGCTTTTATTTTTCTTCTTTCTTTGATTGTTGTTTAATTATTGACATCAAATTTTTTTAGGAAATAAAAAATTAATTAATTTTTTATTAAATAAAAAAACCAGATATTTACATAGAACTTATAAATAGCAAAATAGACCCCGATCAAGGTGTGAGTCAGTGGTTGGGAAATCAAATAGAGATTTAATGGAGGGTACCTTCGAGTACAACACCATTGCCCTCCAAATGCTCGAGGCGATGTGTCACACCCCCAATTCTTTTTTTGTTAAATTGGCCGGGTGCGGCACGGCCTAAGTAACCAACATCTTTCATTGTTAATTACGAACTACGCTTTCAACATTCATTATAAACATGAATAACATCATAATGTGCGAAAACCATTATAATAAGAACATGATAAAACAACAGCTTGAACACAACCATATGTAAGAGGAATTCTTTATGATATATATATGAGAATTTGTACAATGACCGGGAGCTAGGCTCAACCGGCGTTTCACCCAAATCGGGCGCCCACCCGTGCAAGAGCGCATGGTGGTCTCACCCAAGACTTAACCAAATACAACATATAAACCAACACAAGTTCTTTACCGAACGGGCGGGCACGCCCGTGCACGACCCACGCCCAACGCAATCCAACTCGCACCCAATGCACCGGCGGGCGGGCGCCCTAGCACACCCTCCACCCGCACCTCAACCGCATGTAACTTCCGTGCCAATTCCGTGTAGGCAGCCCGGTAGGCGGGTGCATAGATCTGCGCCTTGTTACAGCTCCTCTTCTCTTCCTTCGCACCTTAGCTCGCAGGTTGAAGAGCGACTTGCTTCATTTCAAATGCCAAGTCTCATCGCATCACT